>JAECUM010090890.1:0-27451 GCA_016617855.1 Megalonaias nervosa
CAAGATTTTAAACAGATAGGAATTTTGCCATTCGCCATCCCCAGTCGTATTTGTTATCTTTTAGGATTGAATGAAACTATTGATGCTATACTTGCAATTTTATTCCTTCGTAGAATTATCTTTACCAAATAGTTTATTTCCTTTATTGGACTTGTCACTTATATTCTCATAGTTTTTTATTATTTTTAATACAATGTTTTGATGTCTGAGTCTCATTTTAATACGATGTTCTGAGGTCTGAATCTCAATATATTTCATTCAAAGCATTGCATACTGATGTCGATGAATATAGATATATGCTTTTTAAATATGTTTAGTTGTCTTTGAGACTCTTAGGCTTTCTTTTCGAAAAATGTTTTCTCATTGCATTTGACGAAAGTTCAATATATAGTACAATTATATAATAATAATAATAATAATAATAATAATAATAATAATGATAATGATATTATTATTATTATTATTATTATTATTATTATTATTATTTCCCAATACTATAATTTCTTTTTCCGCACTTATAGCTACTTTTTCCTCTAGTAAACATTCGTACACATTCACTACTTTAACGCATTTGTGACGATCTCCCTGGCACACATACTCTGGAGCAATCAATTTTAGTAATACAGTATTTCTCTTCACTTTATAACGACTGTATTTGCAGGAATAACGAATTTGCAGGAATAATATTTAAAACGAAAGTGCTGGTATTGCTAATACATACTGTCCGGTTCCATAGGTAATTAACGTATTAGTGGGCTGTGACCATATGACCTTATCTGGATTATGTGTAAGTTTGTCAAATAAGAAAAAGTTATATTTATCCGCTGTCGCTTTATGATATAATTCAATAAATTTGTCTTTTGTCACATCGCCACATTGCTCGTTCGCGATATTTCTAACATCAACGTTGTCCAGTCCAGGGAATATTATAAAACAACCAGTATTTCGGTCAACATTATAAAAGCCTTGAGCGAGATAAACAGAATGACATTTTTTATTACCTGACAGTGCAAAATATGATCTTATTTTATTCATTTCTTCGTTGTTTAGCGGAATATCATCAAAAACAGCTATCTTGTGCTCGGACGAATCAAGTTGATTAACTGGAACAAGTTCTTCTTGTTGTTTGATAATAAAAAAATCTTCACCAGCATCAAGATCATCATGAAGTTTATTATTATATTCGTTAAGCAGTTCGTACTTATCCTGTTGTAGATTAATTGTATAAATATAAATTCTGTCGTAATTAAAATTATCACCTAACAGTAAGTTCATTAACAAATTTGTTTTTCCCGATCCAGTTCGTCCAACAATAAGATAATGACAATCTGGAAGTTCATTATTATGTTTATGTTTCACCAACCGCTCTGTATCAAAATTTAATATCGACGATTTTGCCATTGTTGTTATATAAAAATTGTCAGACAGTAAATAAATAATGAGCCATAATACAAAATTTGGAACAATATTAGGAGATTCGTCGGCTACAATAACAAACGGCAATATTGATTTATGGGGTTACCTGAAACAAAACTGGTGATACAATGACAGGAAACCTGTCTATGTCAAATCAACGAGTACTAGGTTTAGAAACAGATTATCCGCCAAATGTTGTTAATACACAAGCTGTTAGTTATGCACAACTAAAATCCGTCGACAATAATAAACTAGATAAATCTGGCGGAACTTTAAGCGGTAACTTAGATATATCAGGAAAAAAAATGTATAAATTTGGAGACCGGGTATCCGCCAGCAAACTTAAATCAAACACAAGCTGTAAGTTATTTACAGTTGAAGTATGTGGATAATAACAAACTTGATAAAACCGGTGGGACAGTTACAGGTATTATTAACATGTCAAGTAAACAAATTATTGGGTTAGAAACTGTATATCCGCCAGCAAATGTTGATAACACACAAGCTGTAAGTTATGCGCAACTAAAATCTGTTGACGATGATAAACTTAATAAGGCCGGTGAGACAATGACAGGTAACCTGTCTATGTCAAATTCAAAAATAACTGGATTACCAACAACCTCGCCACCAGCTAATGAAACTGATGCTATTAGTTATGCTCAGTTAAAAGAAGAACTTACTCCATATTTTAAGAAATCTGGTGGACATGAGAGACAAAAAAATAACTACGACATATGTTCCAGTTAATCCTAATGGTCTGACAAATAAATTGTATGTTGATAGTGTATCTGGTGGTGGTATAAAACGAACTAAAAACAATGTCGGGTATATTCCAACACTTTTAAAACAATTGACAACCGAGTTGGTTTTGAGGTAAGCGCATCATCATATTATCCTGAAAATTATCTTTATTACGCTTTCTCTGATAGACTCGAGTGGACAACAAACGGAGAAGTTGAACAGTTTTGGATCAGAATTAAATGTCCTACTGCAGTTGCTATCTGGCAATTTCATTTGCGAGGTCGATTAAACCCTAGTATTGGTCTAATTTATAATTGGCGGTTTGATGGATCAATTGATAATATTAACTGGACAACATTATATAATACAGCAAATACGTATATTACAACAGCACAATATTTTACAATCCCGACAGAAAATACTGTGAATAAGTACTTATATTTTCAACTTTATGTTGACGCTGCTGAACATCCATTTCCAGGACTGACAGCATTTCAAATATATACACTCGATGAACAAATTTAATCGAATGTTATAAAATAATGTCAACACAATTGTTTACAGACGTTGCGAGAGAATTTTATGATTATATTTTTAACCCTAAAATAAATGTTTAGGACGAATCACTATCAGCACGTGTAATAAATACCAGAAAATCTTTTTCAGTTCGAATGATAAACTCTCCATTGTCAGAAGAAGAAAACAATTTTGTTCGTGTTATGCATATGAGAGGTCAACAACTGAAAGAAGCAATAGAAAACTTTGATGTGATAAGCAGATACTGTCATCCTGCTGATTGTCTAGAAGAACAAAAACAAGTTGAAATCCTATTGAAAAAAATATTGCTCGAGCTTGATTTTGGAAATTTAGATTTGATAATAAAATCGAACTTGATAAAAAAAACCCAGCTTACGATAAAAGAGTAGATGAAAAAGACCAAGTAAAAGCTATCCATAATGATCTCGACAGACCAGCAGAATCTAGAATAATGGGAATAGAAAGAAACAAGAAATTATACAATAGATTTTTTGAAATGAAACGTTTTTAAGCATCTCGGTATATACTACCACGACAAAGAAATCTTAATTAAAATCGTTACTTTGACAGTTGATGCGGATTAATTATTAAAATGTACTCAAAGGCAATTTTGTCAATGATACGTTAAAAAACACCCAGAATTTGATCCGATTATTGTTGACAGATCTCTAAAAATAATCAAACATTTTGACGATGAAATTAGTGATCTTAATGATATTGAGTGAGAAAAGTGTTTTTAGAGAAGTAGATCAAACAGAGTTGGAAATAAAAATTGATTCTTATTACGACATAGGTGAAGAAGATGATATTCCATTTCCATTAATCCAATACTCTAGACAATTGTCATTACGAAATTATTACGATAAAATAGAGAAAATACTCACAAAAACCATATGAAAAATTAATGTTGAAAGTAACTTCTGCTATTGGGCTTCTCACAATTGAACTAGACAAGCTTAAAAAATTAATGCTAGCAAATTTCGTGGTCGCATATGCAATTATCAGACAACATCTTGTTCTCAAAAATTTCACGTTAGATCAAATAAGTTTGATACTCGGATATATTGATGAAACACAAAAGATTATAGTAATTTAGTAAATAAAACAGATTTGTATGAACGTGAAGTAGCAGACATTTTTGATTCATATACTTGGTTAAAGAAAAATGAGGTACTAACAGATAAATAATATAATGATACTTCGTCAGATGTTTATGATAAGTACAGAGAGTTTTTAGTTAAAAATAATACATTTCGTGAATTTCTTGATTCAATTGTTGGCATCAGAACTTTTGTTTTTGTATAAAATATTGTATAATGAAAAAGCATATCATCGATTTCAATCATATTTCAGAAGAAATTCCAAAACAAGATGTTCAAGCACTAGTACAATATTATAAATTTATCATAAAAACCTTTGGTGTGTAAAACAATGTTATAAATACTATCGTAGAATACTTCGAGTAATATTATATTTACCACTGCTAATGTCCAGCTCTGGCATAATCTCAAGTGGAGCATTATTAAATCCGTTTTTGTTAAAAATATCTGGTGTCGGTGTCTCTCTTTCAACAGCTTGTAAAAAGATTGAGCCCAAACTTGAAACAAAAAAAATGCTTGTAAAATAGCAAGTATCACCCATAAAAGATTACTTGATCAGATACGATCTTATTTGCGAGGTGTAAAATATGTTATGGACGATTTAATACTCGAGTTTCGTATTACTGACAGTATGGTAACGGATATCCTATCAATGAGAGTCAGCAGGTATGAAAAAGATTATCATCAAATAAGGTTACAGTAGTAGATGTTTTGAAATGTCATTATGAAAAAGTGCATCAACAATATTATCAATAAATGTCATCAAATCATCTGACCAACCTCTTATTTTCAGTTGCGAACAACCGTACTGATCCATATTTTGGTGATATATGGTAACCAACATGTTTGATACAATCGCTTATTATTTTAGATTTTATACCAGTATAGCTCATTTGATTGAATTAAATATCTTACAAAATTTGTTTGTCAGATCAAATCCAACATGTCAGATTGGATTATAATGATACATTATATATATAATATTTCATTGTTCAATATGAAATTTTGTCTAAACTTTAAAAATAAAGACATTATTTCAGTAGTAGAGAGATTGGAGGGTTATGGATCAGAGATACAACTCCTCCAAAACATTTATAATGTACACAAAAGGATGACAAAAAATGTTTTACTAGGAGAGTTGGGTCTCTTGTCCAGGACCCTTCAAATCTCTCTACTACTAGAGTAACCCCAGCATATATTCTAGAGGAAACTATAGGAACCCTTTCATCTCCGAGCATGAACGAAGATTTTTGTATCATTTAATTTCCTCAAAAATATGACGATATAGCTTTTATCAGCATTGTTTCTGAGTCTCCACTTCGATGCATAGTCATGGAGGTTGCGAAGTAAAACACACATACCATTAAATGATGAAGATAGCAAGGTCGTGTCATCCGCTAGTAAAACACATGGGATACTTAAGGTACCAACTTGTATTCCAGATTTTGTTGACTCCACCAAGGATATTAGGTCATTTATCACGACTAAGAATAGCCATGCTGATAGCGTTCTTCCTTGTCCTACCCCTTGATTGACTGAGTATGGTTTTACTTCGCAACCTCCATGACTAAAACAAGGGCCCTAACTTCTCGAAAAGAATTTCGAATCAATCTCCACAGATTTCATTTAACTCCGAGATAGAATAGCTTATAAAAGAGACCATCATACCGTATTAAAAGCCTTCGCATTGTCCAGGAATGCGAAGCCTTTTAAATAATGCGCTATTTCCTCTTTGATAATAAAGGCTGCAGTGATGCCACTGCATTCGCTTTGAAATCCTGTATGTATGTAAGTATGTATGTATGTATGCATGTATGTATGTATGTATGTATGTATGTATGTATGTATGTATGTAAGTAGGTATATATATGTAGGTATCTATGCACTGATTATGTATGTATGTATGTATGAATGCATGATTGACTGACTGAATGACTACCCTGCTGTCTGTCTCTGTATGTATGTATAAATGCATATATGTATGTATGTATGGATGTATGTATGTTTGTATGCACGTATGTATGTATGTATATTATATATGTATGCAGTATGTATATATGTATGTACGTATGAACGTATCTATGCATGTATGCATGGATCCGTGACTGACTGTATGGATAAATGTAGTAAGTATAAAGTGTGTATGTATATATGTATGTATGTATATATGTACATATGTATGCATGTATGTATGTGCGTACTTATGTTTGCATGTATATATCTATGTATGCATGCATAATTGACTGACTGACTCTGTATCAGTTTATGTATGTATGTATGTATGTATGTATGTATGTATGTATGTATATACATGTATGTATATCTGAATGCATGATTGACTGACTGACTATGTATGTGTCAATGTATGTATGTATGTATGTATGTATGTATGTATGTATGTATGTATGTATGTATGTATGTATGTAAGTATGTATGCATGTATGTATGTATGTATGTATGTATGCATGTATGTATGTATGAATGTATTCATGCATGCATGCATGCATAAATGTTCTCATATATGTATGTTTGTATGGATGTATGTATGTATTTATGCATTTTTGCATGCAAGTATGACTGCCCGACTGACTGATTGACTGTATGAATATATGTGTGTATGTATGTATGTATGTATGTATGTATGTATGTATGTATGTATGTATGTACGTATGTATGTATGTATGCATGTATATATGTATGTATGTATGTATGTATGTATGTATGTATGTATGTATACATGAATCCGTGACTGACTTTATGGATAAATGTAGTATGTATCTATGTGTGTATGTATTTATGTATGTATGCATGGATGTATGTATGTATTTATGAATGCTTGCATGCATACATGACTGACGGACTGAGTGATTGAATGTAGGTATATATAAATGTATGTATGTATGTATGTAGTTATATATGTATATATGTATGTATGTATGTATGTATGTATGTATGTATGTATGTATGCATGTATGTATGTATGTATGAATGTATGTATGTATGTATTTATGTATGTATGTATGTATGTGTGTGTGTATGTATGTATTTTTGTATGTATGTATGTATGTATGTATGTATGTATGTATGTATGTATGTATGTACGTGTCTATGCATCCATCCGTTACTGACTGTATGGATAAATGTAGTATGCATATATGTGTGTCTGTATGCATCTATGTATGTATATATATATATATATATATATATATATATATATATATATATATATATATATATGCATGCATGTATGTACTTATGTACGTATATATGTATGTCTTTATGTATGCATGATTCACTGACTATGTATGTATCAATTTATTCATGATAGTATGTATGTATGTATGTATGTATGTACGTATGTTTTTGTATATATGTATATATGTATGCATGCATGATTGACTGACTATGTATGTATCAGTGTATGTGTGTATGTACGTATGTATGTAACTAAGTACATTTGTATGTAAGTATATATGTATGCATGCGTGCATGGATCCATTCATAAATGTATGAATGTATGTATGTATGTATGGATGCATGTATGCATTTATTCATGTTTGCATGCACGCGTGACTGACCGACTGACTGATTGACTGTTTGTATGTATGTATGTATGTATGTATGTATGTATGTATGTATTTAGGTATCTATGTTTGTATGTATGAGTGCATCGATGACTGAATGTATGGATAAATGCAGTATGTATATATGTGTGTATGCACTTTTGTATATATATAAGTATATATGTATGTATGTATGTATGTATGTATGTATGTATGTATGTATGTATGTATGTATGTATGTATGTATGCATGTATGTATGTATGTATCTGTGTATGCATGCATTCATGACTGATGTTATGTATGTATGTATTTATGTATGCATGTATGTATGCAAAACTAACTGACTCACTGACTGCTTGTATTTATGTATGTATGCATAAATGTATTTTTGTTTGTATGTATGTATGCATGCATTTATGTATGTATCCATGTATTTATGTATGTATGTATGTATGTATGCATGTATGCATGAATGTATGTATATATGCATGTATGGATATGTGTCTGTCTGTATGTATGTGTGTATTCGTGCATTAATGACTGACTGATTGATGTACTGTATGTATGTATGTGTATAAGCATGTATATATGTATGTTTGCATGTATGTATGTATGCATAAATGTATTTATGATGTATGCATGTATGTATGTATGTATGTGTTTAGGTATGTATATATGTATGTATGTATGTTTTTATGCATGTATGTATGTATTTATGCATGTATGTATGTTTATACACATGTGTCTATGTTTGTATGTATATATGTATTTCTATATGTAGTTATGAATGCATGTCTCATTGAGTGTATGTATGCATGTATGTATGTATGCATGTATGTATGTATGTATGATTGTATGTAGGTGTGTAGGTATATGTATGTATGTATGAATGCCTGACACACTGAGCCTACGTATGTATGTATGTATGTATGTATGTATGTATGCATGAATGTATGTATGTATGTATGTATGTATGTATGTATGTATGTATGTATGTATGTACGTATGTATGTATGTATGTATGCATGCATCCGTGACTGACTGTATAATTAATGTAGTATGTATATATGTGTGCATGTATGTATATATATATATAGTTTTATATGTATGCACGTATGTATGTATGTACTTATGTATGTATGTACTTATGTATGTATGTATGTATGTATGTATGTATGTATGTATGTATGTATATATGTATGTAACTATGCATGTATGTATGTATGAATGCATGCATGATTGACTATGTATGTACCAATTTATATATATATATATATATATATATATATATATATATATATATATATATATATATATATATATATATATATATATATGTATGTATGAATGTACGTATGTACATATGTTTGTATATGTGTCTGTATGCATGCATGCATGATCGACTGACTGACTATATATGTATCAATGTATATATGTATGTATGTTTGTGTGTGTGCATGTATCGGTGACTGTATGGATAAATGTTGTATGTATATAAGTGTGTATGTGTTTATTTATTTATATATGTATAAATGTATGTATGTATGTATGTGTGTATGCATGCATTCATGACTGATTGTATGTATGTATGTATGTTTGTATGTATGTATATATGGATGCATGCATAATTGACTGTCTGACTGATTGTATTATGTATGTATGCAAAAATGTATGTTTGTCTGTATGTTTGCATTTATGTATGTATGTATGTAACTATGCATATATGTATGTATGTATATATGTATGCATGCATATATGTATGTATATAAGTTTGTCTGTATGTATGTATATATGTGTGTATGCGTGCATTCATGACTGACTGATTGACTATATATGGTATATATGTATGTATGTATGTTTGTATGGAGATATGTTTGTTCGTATGCATGTATGTATGCATGTATGTATGTTTTCATGTATGTATGTATGTATGTATTTATATATGTATGTATGTATGTATGTTTTCATGTATGTATGTATGTATGTATTTATATATGTTTGTATGTATGTTTTTATGTATCTATGTATGTCTATATGAATGTATGTTTGTATGTATGTGGGATGCATTTATATATGTTTAAATGTATGCATGACTTCCTGAGTGTATGTACGTATGTATGTATGTATGTATGTATGTATGCATGAATGTATATTTATATATAATATGTATGTATGTATGTATGTATGTATGTATGTATGTATGTATGCATGTATGTATGTATGTATGTATGTATATGTGGATGTATGTATGTTTGTATATATGTATGTATGTATTTATGTATGCTTGACTCCCTGAGTGTATGTATGTATGTATGTGTGTATGGATGTTGGTATATGTATGGATGTAAGAATGACTGACACACTGATCCTATGTATGTATGTATGTATGTATTATGTATGTTAGTGTGTGTGTGTGTGATGTATGTATGTATGTATGTATGTATGCATGTATGCACGACTGACTGACTCACTGACCGTATGTATTTATGTATGTATGTATGTATGGATGTACGTATGTATGTATGTATGAATCTGTTTGAGCTTGACGGCACCTCAGTACACTTTTGGCTCTGTACTGTCTATCGAGTGAATACAGCAAAGAGCGTCATTGCTGTACTTAGCAGGAGCGTCAGAGTAAAGGATGTTATTGGAGATATTGACTCCTATGGCAACAATATCAACATGGACATATAAACGATGATATGAATAGAAATTGAGTATACAATTTATTCAGATCTTTTCCCTTTACATTACGGTGGCTGATAGGTCTTCATGAAATATACATGTATGGTGAATGTTGCACCGTTTTCTTTAAAAGCGGTTATGATTAACAGTATATTAGAAAACTTTATTGACTCAGTTGGCACCTGGTGTACTGCAAACGTTTATCTATGGTTTTACAGAAAATATACAACTTACTATAACAAACGTTTACGGAAGTGTATTTCTAGCAAATTCAAGTTAAACGCTGGAGATACTTTAAATGTTTTCGAAATCATGAATTGTTACTCGAGACAATTAGTTCCAGGATAACGTTATTTTGTCAGCGACATCCACAAGCTTCCACTACCATATCATTCCAATGTTCTTCCTTCACAGTTGAATTAACAGTATAAATCAACTGTACTGAGGACAGCTTTGTTGGAACACAGCAAGGTTTGGGGATCTGAGGTTTAGCCATGCTCATAAGGAACTTAATGTGCGCATGTTTTGTAGAATTCAAAATCACTATCGGCAACTGACATTCGCCAGCACAATAATATGCATTGTATCCCGGAGGGGCGATAATCCAGCTCTGAAATGTATATAAAAAGACGTGTATTAACAGCTGTCACCATTTTCGTACATTCGGAAATTTATAGAGGATGTCTCCATTTGAAAATAGCGACACAGAGTATACAGCTAAGGTAGGTATGAATGTATCACTTTCAACCGTGTGAAAACAGCATACAGACAGATGTGTCACCTATAGTGAGATGGCAGATTAAACTCTCACGTGCTTGCGTGTGTGTTGTACATGAGCAAGGTACTGTGTACCCGTACAAACATACATAGCTCTTTGGGCACATTAAGGAAAGGATGGATTGTTTTACTGTAACGTCATGACAGACCTAGAGCAAATAACAAAAAATATCGCATTCTGGCTCATTTAACAAGATGACTGAATCTGTTTTTATCCATTTGGGATTAGATATTGACAATCAAAACGGTTTTATCATTTTTTTAAATTTTTTTATTTTTTTTTTTTTGCAGCAAATACAATGTTGAAATGACGGAAGCACGGAAGCGACATTATTATCTTGTTGTTTGTTTCCACAAGATACGATTTGATTCTTTTATCAAAGTCCTTTCCATGCTTCCATATGACATTTATTCCTAAGATTTTCTAAGACTAACTTGAACAGATTAATGAAACGTTTACACCTAAAATCTCTATGAGAATTTTCCTAAAGAAATCTCGAATAAACCGAATGTTTTATGAACGTTAAAATGGCTGATTACATATCAGGAGTAAGGAGCTCTACATTCCCTTAAAATTGACATTACATTTATAGTTCGTCTATGTCTCAAACATTACAAGTACCTAATCTCCCCTCAGTTCTTATAGCCACCATAGCCCTGCAATAATGAAATATTCATCATAAGTATCTAATTCACACAGTTCTTGTAACTACCATAGGTTAGAAATAATAAACCATTACTGGATACCAGTTATTATGTAAGTTTCAATTATATGAACATGTGCATTTTAAGGTTTTATTTTTTAAGGTCTAATATTGCATGTGCTTTGAAACTTTTCGTTTTCGTATTAACGGAGTTATTGCCCTTTTAAAAGTAAGTTGCAATCTCCACTAGAGTACGTTATTGCAAACCAGGATTGGAAGGAACCATTTAACATTGAATGATGTACAAATTCAAATATTTACATTCCATCCTAAGGTTGTGAAATTCACATACATCTCGTGTCTTTGGCATTCCAAACCTGCTTGCTGCTGGCCAGCCGAATGTCTACCTGTAAAAGAAGAATATCTCGAGACGTGATTCGTAAAAGAAAAAAACCCACTAATTATGAACAAGAAAGCGAAACACGAAAGAACAAGTAGAAACTAAACGTAATATGTCACATACATGACACACGAATTCTTCTGAGAAGGTACGAATATCTAAATTCCCCAAAACGTTATCATCGATTTTCAATCCGAGATTATAAGTGACTGAATAAACAAACTGTGACTATTCATTGTTTTAATAGTGCATCGGAAGATATTAGCAATTTGGTATTTGTTGTCTTTCGTGGGTTTAGATAAATAGCGCAATTTGTGTATCGTGTTATTTTGTGCTGGCTCGCTTTCACTAAGGAAACGTGTATTGCCATAGTTTTCTCAGACGAGGAGAGGAACAGTTACAGCTTCAAGTACGACTAACCGTATACGGCCACAGACAACTAACAAAATTCTTATTGACCTTAATATTAATGTAAGGCGAAATTGCTATACTTTACTGGTAAGATGCACTTAACACACTTTCTATGAACTATCCATCTAAGAGGAAATTCCCACAACGAAGCAAATGAGATGCTGACAGTCTCGCTTTGGAAGACAAGTAATCTGTGTTACTTGACGTTTCTGTGCCAATCGCTGTACATGCACTACTAATATTACTTAATTATTTTATTTTTTATTTATTATTATAATACTATATGTATTATTTCGTGGTAGTTCTGTACAGTAGTGCATGTACAGTAATCGGCATAGAAACGGCAAATAATACAAATAATTTTAAATATTTAAATTAATACTTGCTAGACGTGACACTGTAGAGAAGGAAAAACAAATATTACATACTGTATTATTGTATTATTTACTTATTATCATAATACTATCTGTATTATTTGCCGTTTTTATGTGTATGTACAGTGATAGGCATTGAAAGGCAACTATTTATATGAAAATAGTGTATGTACAACTGCCTAAGAAGAATTCTTCAGATCCGCTGGCCAGACACCATCAGCAACTCCAACCTGTGGCACAGAACATCTCAGCTTCCAGTAGAGGACGAGATCGTGAAAAGAAGGTGGGATTGGATAGGACACACTCTACGTAAACCGCGAACCAACATTACCAAGCATTGAGGTGGAACCCTCAAGGCAAGCGGAGAAGGGGGTCGACCAAGAAACACATAGCGACATGACCTTGAGGCGGACATTACTAAGCTGGTTCATACCTGGAGTCAGTTCGAGGGGATGGCGCAGAACAGAAGTCTCTGACGATCTTTTGTGGGCGGCCTATACCTCGGCAGGAGTGACGGGCAAAACTAACTAAGTTATGTACAGTGTATGTGTGTGATATGCATTTTTCACGAACAATTTGTCGGTCATATAACTACGATTTCTGCAGTGTGGCAGTTTATATGATGTCTAGCACTGGGGCATGATGTCCCACCCAGTCACATTATCCTGACACCAGGCTGATCAGTCCTAACACTAACCTTTTAATGCTGAGCGCCATACGAGGCAGCTGTTAGTACCATTTTTTTTTATAAGTCTTTGCTATGACTCGGCCGGGATGTATGTACAGTACTCGGCACTATAGCACTACCACGAAAGACAACACATTATTACTTTAATACTTCAAATAAATTAGTGCCCATTATAAAAGTTATCCCCTGTGAGATCTTCCCGTTTACATTAAGCAGTATATGTGCAGGGACAGCAATACAATTAAAATGGCTTTACCTTTAAGCCTTTTATTATGCAAAGCAACCCAAGCAGGCTTCCTTCCCTCTAATTACTTTCATTTTTGTTTTTGTATTTATTTTCATCCATTAATGACATTCTTTACAATAAGGTTTTTATTGTACCGCCACACATACGCTGGTTCAGTAGCCCGTAACATATTTCGCAGCCTGTGGCCTACAAACACATTTTACTTGTATAAAGGTAATTAATAATCCGCAGCAACCTCACTGAAAGTTCAATATTAGATCGTTATCGATCTTTGAACCTCTACATATGCCTTCCAATTATTTGGCTATTTAATCCCTATGTTACTGACCTTCATTATTTGTAATACGGTATACAAACCATTCCTCCATTATTCTGAAGTATGGTATTTAATGTCCCACCACACACAGTCAGGTTCTTAAGCTCACACAAGTTGACTCGTGAATAAAAATGAAAAAGTACTTGCCTAATAACATAATCAGTATCAACAGCAGTTTTACATGAAACCTTCGCCAAATATTTTTGTTTCGCAATTTTTGTTACAAAGGCATTTATTTTAATTTGCAATTTTCAAACCGATGTAAAAATAAACTGTTAACAGTTTCCCATGTAAGCATGTATTAGTGCATTTCCGAAAGTAAATTATTTTGTGGGCCTAATTGCAACACAATGCTTAAAAATGAAGGGAATACGGGTCATTGCACAGACAATCAACCTATATTAATATTAAACAAAAATATACCTGTTCTCAAATAATTACTCGAAAATAAGATTGGATAAATACAATATTTAGAAGTTGTCTTTCTTTCTCTCGAAAGGCACATCTTGCAAATGTTTATATGAGGTAGTGTATGTACAGTCATGGGCATAGAAAAGGCAAATATTTGTATGAAACTTGTGCATGTACAGTGATCGTCATAGAAAAGGCAAATATTTATATGAAAATGGTGCATCTACAGTGATAGTCATAGAAAAGTCAAATATTTATATGAAACTACTGCAAGTACAGTGATAGACATTGAAAGGCAACTATTTATATGACAGTAGTGCATGTACAGTGATGGGCATTGAAAAGGCAAATATTTATATGAAAATGCATGTACAGTGATTAGTATGGAAAGGGCAAATATTTATATGAAAGCAGTGGAAATACAATGATATGCATTGAACGGCAACTATTTGTATGCAAGTAGTGCATGTACAGTGATCGGGATAGAAAAGCAAATATTTATATGAAAGTAATGCATGTACAATGATCGGCATAGCAACGGCAAATGTTTAAATGAAAGTAGAGCGTGAACGGTGATTGGCGTAGAAAAGGAAGCAAATCTTGCATCTTATTTTTTCTTATTTATAGGCTTAACATTTTCACCAGCTTTGAGGCGTAACTCGGTGACTGTTTGCCTTAAGGAAATCAGAGTTTAATGTTATCATTTATCAAAGATGTTCTATAGTTCTTCTGCATCATTCAATACTAAGACTTTGATCCCACCCGCATTATAAGTAGCCATACGTTTGAGAAAATGGATGAAAATTAAGGACAAAATAGGAAATAAATAAATAAAATAAAGTAAAATGAATTGCCAGATTAAATATGAAAGGTATTAAATTCAACAGATAATTTAATGATCTTTTTTTTTGACAAAATGTGGAAAATGGAGTAATTTTGACAAACTTTAGTATAAAAACTGAATATATATTTTCACTAACCTTTAGTAATTGTAAATCAGCTTATTCCATCTTTAGAAGTCAAGAATGGGTAAGCATAAATTTATGTGATCAAATTTACGACAGACTGAGTTTTGGAGAAAATTGTTTATTAATTGAGCAACTGAGGTAATGTCATGTACATTTTATTAAACTCATTGGATTCGTGTTTCTAAATTCAGTGTGACTATACATTGGCATTTCCATACTACTATGCAAAGGATAACTTATGCTAAACGAGTGCAATTCTACTTAATAAACAAAAGATTTATGTTTTTTGTTATTTTATATTTCAGATTTTACAAAAGAGATGGGAAATTGGTTGGACTGGGTCAAGTGAATGGACAAAATTAACTTAAAATGAGGAGTGAATTATGTCACATAGGTTCTTTTGAGAAATAGGGTCATGAAGACTTCGTGGTTCTTGGGAGACCGGTACATTTCCGGTTTTGAAATGTATAAGGATTTTTTCGTTCATTTAGGACTTTTATGAACCTTTATAAGGATTAGTTTGGATTCACTTCATAATACTCTAACTTGTTCTCACATTTTTAGTTATGACTTTTCATAATTAAATTAATATTTTTGTTTTAAGTTATACAAAACTGGATGGTTTTGAATCTTTCTGTTACATAGTCTGTAACCATAGATTCGTAACAGAAATCGGGGGTTCGTCCGGGATAAGAATTTCAGAGAAATTGAAATTGTTTTGAAATTTAAATTTATGTTATTCCGGACATTTTGCTCTCCCCTCTCTTTTGATTTTACATAGTGAAACTAACAAGCTTTTACAATGTCAACTAATGTGGAAAACATTATTTTCAATCCTACACAGGAATGATGACAGGCCTTGAAAACAAATGAATTACTCCAACGTTACAGTTATAATGATCTTTTAGAAGCCAAGCTAATTATATTAGTAAAATAAATAAAAAATATATTGATTCAATATTTGCTATCAAGAACATTATGGATAAAAGTGCTTTGGGTTTGATTACTAAGCCTGAATCTGGATCTCCCATGCAAGTTACCGAATCGAAAATAAAATATAAGAATGAAATGGAGTTAAGAAACTTGTGCTTCAAAAACAAATGCAATTACAGAAGGAGGAAAGAGAGAGGAAGACAGATTCAAGAAGAAGAAAAGTAAATAGAGCTGAAAATTCAAAAGTAAGAGATGCAAATGCAAGAAAACGAAGAAGATGTGCAAATGCAGGATAAATAGAGCAAGACAACTTCAAAAAATGAGATGCAAATGAAATTACAAATACATATAGACGAAAGAGGGATGGATATGAAATTGTAAATGCAAAAAGAAGACAGATATATGGAAATGCAACTAAAATTAAAAGAATTAGAATTGATAAGTAGAATGCTCATCTTTCATAAAAGTTCAGTTTTTGATGTTACAAAAATATTAGGTTAGTAAACCCTTTTAAAGAAAAAGATGTAGATCAATATATTTCACGTTTTGAAAAAATAGCCGAGAATTTAATATGGCTAAGAGAGCAGTGGACTTTGTTACTACAGGGTGTACGTATTGCCAAAGCTCATGAAGTGTATATTTGACTGTCAGTAGTAGCAAGTGGTGATTATGGTTTGGTCAAGGACAGTATCTTGAAGGATTGTGAGTTCGTCAACACGTTTTCCTCTCAGCAGATGGTTACGTGCAGTTACTTTAAGTTAAAAAATAAGCAAGAGAACAAAGACAGAGCAGTTCCGAATGCTCTTGCTTGTGATAGGTCAATGTCATAGTAATATATTGGACCAATACATTTGTGGGGTCAAACAAACCCTAAACTGATTACATTATGGAAAATTATGAACGAATTATGTCGAAGAGATTTATATCAGGTTTTGGTGATTCGGCCTATCCCATCACTTTTAAAATAATACGGGACACATGAACTTCTCAAGTCTTTTTGTTATCAGGTAATTTTGTCTTTGTCGGAGAATTCTTCTTCTTCTGAAAGCTTTTTGTTCAGGGAGTAAAGCGCAGTTTCATTCAAATTCCTCCCATAATGTTAATTGAAAATCAGACTTAGTTTCAGGGCCAGTGACTATTGAGGCTGTGAATATTTGGCCATTGATGTAATCATTTATTGATAGCAACGCCATAGTTTGGAGGAAAAGGTTGATCCTTTGAAAATGAAATCCCGCCTGTTCATTTGATAGAGCTATGGCAAGAAAAGCCCTTCAGAATGTAGTTTATCAGACAACTATTCGTTTGGCTAACACAGGTATTGAACAAGGTGTTCATGACGTTAGTTTTGCTCCCTTTGCTGACCAGTCAAAAGTTACCGACCACTGCGATCCTCTTTTAACTACTCATTCTCGTATTTTTAATCAGGATGACAAAAGACAATCACTTGTTAGAACCATTTTTCCACCTTTGCAGACTTCAATGTTTACACCTATAAATATTGTTTATACTACTGCACAGCCTTCGTCAGAAAAATTATATGAAATTTTCCGGAAATTATTTTCAGCCAATCAGCGACAATAAAAACGGTATTTAATATACCGCCACACATTGTGAGCTTCCGTAGGTCAGAAACTAATTATTACACTGTGACCATAGGCTTATAAAACAAACAAACTTTATCTCAGCTAGAAAACGACGCCAGCCGAGAATCGAAAGTCCCATTGATCTATTTTCTTTCGGTTTCCTTTTTATACTATTTTAGGTATGGAAAAATCAAACCCCCACCAAAAAAAAAAAAACAAACAAACAAAGAAACTAAAAAAAACCCACTGGAATCAATTCCAATTAACGAAATAAAAGATCTATTTGACTTTGATTTTAGATTTATCCAATGGAGATGGGCACATCATTTGGTTCGAATGTCTTTCTCAAAGGAAGCAAGAGTGTACGATATGAAATACGTGTACGAAACAAGCAGATATGCACTTGGTGTGATACAAATTATGAGTCAGAGCTTGAGCTAGAGAATTCATCTTAACCCCTCACTAAAAACACTAAGCTAGAAAGTTCTCGATTGCGTAGTTACGAGTGGAAATTCAAGTCCACCACCATACATGACAGGCATTTGGATCACTTCGGGCGTTTCGGTATGACCTTTAAGTCTCAGTTCATTTCAGTACGATCCAAATGTTTGAAACAATCAGAACCGTTCAGTCAAGAAAACCGTCCGAGATAGAACAATCAGATCCTTTCAGACAAGACAGTGATCTGCGTTAAAATCTGGTACTTGAGATTCTTTAGTGTGCAATATCCAACAAAAAACACAATTCTTGCATTGAAAGTGACACATCATGCCTTGATTCAGAAGTATTTCTGAAGGTGGCGGATTAGAGCAATGTTTATGCCGCTATATTTACTGTAAGGAATGTTTCGTGAAAATGGTGTAATACACAAAATATACCGAGGTAGCAGCTATATAAATTGGCTGATTGTATTCTCGGAGACTCTCTAATTTCTTCAAATACTTCTTGCAGTAATTGGGTGAAAGATACATTCTTTGATAAAAGCCCGAAGCAGTCGTCAAGCCTGTCAAGCAAGGTGGTGATACCTTTGATGCTTGATTGACCAGACCTTGTGAATATATTAAATATGAATCAAGAATGAATTCAAACTGACAACAATTATGTAATTAGTTTGTGCTGAAACAATCAGAAGTATTAAAATATGATAAAGAAAAGAAAGGAAGAACGCATAAACAAAGAAAAAATCATCTGACGTTTCCGTGCTGAAAGTGTTTCCCGCAGGAACTCTTCTTTTGACATCTGAAACATGGCAGACATGGACGGTTGTTTACTTTCAGGACCATCATCTCCAATTATTCCAGACTTGCCGTGATCAGTCTCTTGACCTGTAATAAATGAAACATCAGAAAAAAGTAAATAAATGGTCGTTAGCAGCCACTCTGTGCGTTTTACACACACCTCTCTCTCTCTCTCTCTCTCTCTCTCTCTCTCTCTCTCTCTCTCTCTCTCTATATATATATATATATATATATATATATATATATATATATATATATAATTTGCTTATATCATCGAAGAATTACAAAAACAAAGCTTTCCTTTGCAAACATTCCGAAGGAAAAGAGTTTAACAAACAATAGAAAAGACGAAAATTTAAAAAAAAAGAAACATATGCGTTAAACTTTGGCGACGCTGCAAACTATGTTCTATTCCTATAAACATCACATAACAATTTATCATTTCACTAAGCAGGCTGACGTAAGATTGTAAGAATACCTTATATTAAATATCTCCCAAACATTCTATCTCATCGATCTTACCTTTCTACTATAGTTGGATAAAATAGACTACTTTTTTAACAGAACCTGGTAAAATAGCGACTTGGGTTTATAACGGGAATTTAAGATAGACTGAGGCACGCCTAAGAGATCATGCGAAAGTCTGGGGCATAACGGGAATTTAACAGAGGATTTAGCAGCTACGGTTTGATTACTTTCCAAACACGACCAACCCTAATTTTCAACGAAAGTGTCGGAATGTTTATACACGCACCTGTCATTTCATACGTAGAAAAACACTATCACACAAGGTTCAATAGAATGTAAAAGAAGGAAGATGAAATAGACATACACTCTCATACCAAAAACAAATATACTATCACACACAGGAACATGATCTATTTACAGACACACTACTATACCCTCGCATATACACTGTCAAACAAGAGAGACAACGGGACACAGGTTTTAAAGGTTTACTTCTACACATAGACGTAGTTAAAACATTTACAAACAAATAAATACAAGCACACACAAATGAATTGGCAAATGTGATTCGTATTTCTCATTTCGATAGATATGAGTGGCCCTATAACTGCTCTCTTCCGCTTGTAATCGTGCGTATTCGAATTATACCTTAGGTCAGTCTTTGTTAGCTACAGCGGGGTGTCCTTAGGCAAGGCGCTTTGGTCCAATTGCTTAGTTACGAGTGGAAATTCAAGTTTAGTTTAAATGATTTACATAGGAGCCTCGTTAATCCGGACACATTCGTTCCTGGTGAACATGTCCGGACTAACGAATTTTCCGGATAACTGAATCATGCACATTTTTATTTTACGATGTAATCATACCGCATACATGTACATGTATATGCTAGCTGTAAATGTACTGTATATTCAATAATGGTTGAAATAAATTAATGAATACATCTACTGACTTGTGTTTATTTCACATTATTATAACATTCGCTTGCACAGACATGTACAGTAAATCTAACATACACGTACAGTAAATATAAGTTGAAACAATTAACACATCGCACACGTCATACTATGTATATGTATATGTATGTACTGTACATACATTTATTATTCAATTTTCCGACAAATTCTGTCACCTTTGTTTGCCTGGATTCATTGGCCGATCGATATGCAATGATTATTGATAGTGTCCATAGATTTTGAAGGGCTTCACTATTGTGTTCAATGTCGTATTTTACAGCTGTTGTAGCTGATAATGAGCTGATAATTGACGTTCCCATTTTATTCTGAAATGAAGCTCTATACTGTCCAGAGCTTAAATTAATCAACTGTATTTGTACAGCCATAAAAGAAAATGTTATTATTACATACAATTGGGAAACATCAAAGAAGCATAATGACAAACTTAATTTATATTCCATATGTCAAAAAGAGTGGCTGATTTGATCCCAGTGCGTTTGTTTAATTATTAACACCCCCGCCGGCGACTAGCTGAAACATTGTTTATACAATCGCTGGTTACAATATGGTCACGCTACTTAGTTTTTCCACACACATGATCACGTGACCAATTGATAACTTTAACAAACCACTAGAATTTGACCAATCAGAGATTGATACATTGACGCACCTCCAAATTTGCGTGGGTGAATCTGTGTTATCCGACTATCTGTATTTTCATATACGATTTTTCGAATTTTCTTAGTTTTGGACAGATTATTTCCGGATTATCGAGACAAGTTTCATAGTAATTTTACACTTTGGTCTCCTATTATGTTTTCCGGATAAGGAACGTGGATTTCTTGATTAAAGGATCAAGTTAACTTTTAGCAATTCCGTTCCCGTTGAATTATGTCCGGATAGCGAGGTTTGCGGATAAACGGAGTCCGGATTAACAAGGCTCCTCTGTAGTTGTGTTACTGTGCAGTAAAATAGCAAACTATGAAAGTCAGCATTCGAACCTAGATACCTTTTAAATGGTTCTCGAGCTCAAGGAATCAACAATGATCCCCCCTGTTCATCATGTTGAGGTAATATACAAGGAACCTGGAGTTAATTTCCACCCAAAGGTTTAAGATATGTGGCAACCAACCAAGAAACAGCAGGGAAAAGTGCAGTGCCAAAATGAGTACCATGGAAATCAAAGCGTAGGGACACTATGTATCGTCAGAGTGGACTATGTCTTATGGGAGTAGAGTATTGCATGGATGAAACAGACCACACATTTTAGCCGCGCAAAGTTCTACAGAGATAAACAATTCATATCAGAAAGAAATAATAGGCAATAATTGTAAGTTCAGAAATTTCACGAAAGGCAAGTTCCCCATTGAGGGTATTTCCTGCACGACACACTTACACTGATACATATAGATGCACACAAACACATACGTCTGAGAAAACCACAGATGAGGTTGTCTTTTGTGGTGAATTTATTTACCACTTGGGTCCGGTCAATAAATAAAAAATTGCCCATCCCTTCTTATCTGAACAGAAAGGAGTGTCTTGACCAAATACAATATGCCAGGCAAATTGGGCTGATTTCGGAAGGATTCGAACCTGAATCTCTTAGGTTGAATGAACTGTATTCTAACTACTGAGTCATTGCTGTTAGTCCTACAGTCACAGACCTACACATACATAATAAATAGAATTTGCTGTTAGTCCTACAGTCACAGACGCACACACACATAATAAATAGAATTTGCTGTTAGCCCTACAGTACAGATACATAATAATAGAATCTGGATGATGTTACTTACAAATAAATAAATGACACAGAAGGTGTCCGATAACGAATCCAACACCGGGGAGTGATCAAAGGGATGGGGACTGGAGTATGACAGTGTAAGCTTGTAATCTGAATTCAGTTTATACGGATAGAGAGATGGTGACAATATATCATCTGCTTCATGAAGATGAGTATGTTACATATAATTTTATATATGTAATGCGGACCAATGGTGAGAGTGGATAGAGATAAGATGACTAAGGCATGAAGGTTGAAATTACAATTTTCCTAGTTAATACAAAATTAAGTCATTCATCCACAGATTCTAATAGTTGGAAACATGGTTTCAGCGAAACAGACGTGTTCGCTCTTTTTCAGCCTCAACCTATCGTCACGCAATTGCTTACTATAGACGAATTTTTGGGGTATCAACAGCTTCTCAGTTATAACTCAGAGGAAATTCATCAGACGATAGTGAGGGATCCAATGTTTAGACCAGTTGAATGTCCCAGGGGTAAGTCATCAGTGGATAGTGATGGATCCACTGTTTAGACCAGATGAATACACATAGGGTAAGTCATCAGAGGATAGTGATGGATCCAGGGTTTGACTAGTTGAATGACCATGTGGTAAGTTATCAGAGGATAATGAGACCAATTGTTTGACTAGTTGCATCAATGGTTTGACCTTTTCATGTAGAGGAGGTGTGTATATGGTGTAGAGTTAATGACCCAAAGGGTGGAGGTAAGGGCGCGCTCGGAAAGCTATGTTGACAGCATAAATTAACTCCATTTGCAACTTCAATTAGGTACAAATATACCTTCACGGTGGGACTATGAACAGCTGTTAACTTATGACGCAGGGTCCAGTCTACAAGAAGCAATGAAACACGCTGGAGGAGAATACTGGATTCATAAATAACTTCAGCTGCTCATGTCGAGAAAGTTGCAAGTTGGTAAAGGTTGCGCCAATAATTAATACTGTTAGTTGTACAATTTGACTACAGCGCATGTAAAAGCATTTTTTTTACAAAAGTTCTAGTGTTGTGGATTTCCTGTATGAATGGTTTGGTGTACAAATCTCATACTCACCAGGAATTAACACTTTGGGAAATGGTATTTGTAGGTCCAGACGGTTCAATCTTTTTTGCTCGTTATCTTCTGTTGTCATCTCTGGCAGTTGCGTTTCAGCGACTTTCTGTTCCAATTCATTTTCAGTTTTGTGAACTATCGATTCACAAGAAAACTCTTTGTACAAGTGTGACATGAATGTCAGACTGAAGAGAATTCTCCACGTTAGAGATCCGACTTCATGCATCGTAGCCTATTTTCTAGCACCTAAATCGTATTAAGAGAAACTATTAAACATGAAAGAATATTTTCAACTACGCGAGTTTTCTTTAATACTGCACAGGTTTCAACTGCCCGATTATGAAGAAACTTCAGCTTATATTGAAGTTTTAAAGCGCATCACAAAGGACTGACCAGTAAATGAAGAGTAGAGGCGGATATTGATTTTCCTTTCTAATCAGACTATTGACCTCATAAAGTTCCTGTTGTGGGCAAGTCTTTCACCCAGCAGTCTCTTGATAAAAAGGTATTTCAGCCTAATACAAGTAACTCTAAATCTGAGTCTGGCACAACGTTTAAAAATCAAGCTTCTGATAAGCTTGATAAAAAATATTTGTCTCTTCCTACTTGTACCTATCGAAAGAAGAAAGGACAGGTTATTTCTGATTGCTTCAAATTGAAATATAAGCATCAGAGTCAAAACAGACCTATTCCAAATGCTCTTATCTCTAAGAGGTCAAGGTCACGGTCATATATTGAAAGCAATACATTTGTTGGGTTTATTGAACCCCAGTCTGATTTTATTATGAAGAATCATGTCGAAAGGTTCTATATTAATCTTGGGTGATATGGCCAATCCTATCCCTATCACAGTTTTAAGGGACACAGGAGATTCTCAGAGTCTTTTATTATCAGATACTTTGCCTTTTTCTGAGAAGTCTTCTTCTACTGATGTTGTTCTTATTCAGGGAGTAGAGTGCGGGTTTGTTAATGTTCATCTCCATTGCGTAAATTTGTCATCAGACTTAGTTTTAGACCTGAAGAATTCCATGATTTATACCTAGCTTGTGCAGATACTAGAGCTATGGTAAGAAAAGCTCATGAGAATGATGTTGATAAGGAAAGAATTCCTTTAGCTGACACATGTATTGGTCAGGCTTTTGATTTGGTCACTTTCACTCCTTCTTTGGATCAATCAAAAGGTATTGATTAGTGACCCTCTTTTTACTACTCAGTCTCTTTTTTCTAACCAGGGTGCCAAACGACAATCACTTGTCTTCAAACAGGAAAAAGATCCTGAGATCTCTTGTTTGTTTCAAATGTCCATTAGTGAAACTGAAGCCACTGAAGTACATGTCTGTTATTTCATTAAAAATCGAATTCTCATGAGAAAATGGAGACCTCCCGAGGAACTTGCTGGTGACGAGCGGTCAGTGAACTGTCAAATTGTAGTTCCAAAGGGTTACAGATACGAAATACTTAGTCTGGCCCACAAAACTCCTCTGGTTAGTCATTTAGGGATTAATAAGACTTATCACAAGATCTTAACTCACTTCTATTGGCCAAAAATCAAAAGTGATGTTTTTAAATTCTGTAGATCTTGTCACACTTGTCAAATGGTAGGAAAACCCAATCAGAAGATACCTAAGGCTCATCTGCATCCTATTCCTGTATTTGACGAACCATTTTGCAGAATAACGGTAGATTGTGTTGGTCCCGTACCAAAGATCAAGTCAGGCAACCAATACTTGTTGAACATTATGTGTGCGTCAACAAGATTTCCGGAGGCAATTCCTTTGAGGAAATATTAAAACAAAAACAATAGTAAAATCTTTGGTAAAGTTTTTGTTTTACTCAATTTGGCCTTCCCAAATCATTCCAATCTGATCAAGGGTCAAAATGTATGTCTGGAATTTTCCAGCTAGCTATGCTTGAATTTGGCATTCAACAATTTAAGTCAAAAGTGAAATTATGGTTACAGAGAACTTTAATGGAGAGAACGTTTGAGTCTGGTAATAAAGTTCTTTCTCTCTTGATCATTCTTCAAAATTTTCTTCTGATTAGGTATTATCGCCTCTTACAAAATTAAGAAGAAAATGAATGAGTTACATTATAATAATCGTACTCTGATCTAAATAAATTAAGGGAGTACCTGTTTATATTGAGAGAGATAGCCATGTTAATCATGCATTTAATCTCGTTGTATCTGTCGCACTCACTGGGGATTTAAGCGAAGTATTGCAATCGGACTCTATTGATTTTGGAGTGAAAAATCATCAGAATTCAGACATTATGAATAATCTGGACAAAAAGTTTCACATTTGCAACAACAAGAAAGGAATGAGCTTAACAAGTTATTATTTTAATATGATCACTTATTTTAAATGTTTCTACGACAACAAACAAAATTTCATGATTTCGAAATTGTAATACCAAACCTGTGAAACAACATTCATACAGGATGAACCCTGTCAAACAGGAATACTTGAAAAAAGAAATTCAGTGTTTGCTGGAGAATGATTTCATAGAGCCCAGCAAAATAATTGGAGTTCACCATGTATACTTGTTCAGAAACCAGATAAAACATTCCGTATGTGCACTTATTATAGGAACTTGAACAGTGTTACTAAACAGATTCATTTCCATTATGAAGAATTGATGATTGCATTGATAAAATTGGAAATGCTAAGTATGTCACCAAATTTGACCTTCTGAAAGGATTTTGGCAAATTCCACTGACGGAAAGGGCAAAGGAAATTTCGGCATTCGCGACTCCAGATGGACGTTATCAATACAAATTGATGCCGTTTGGGATGAAGGGTTCGCCATGTACCTTCAACGTTTGATGAATATGATTACCTCTGGTCTAGATAATTGTGACGCTGACAGCGATGATGTCTTCATCTACAATGACACCTATGAAGAACATCTAGCAACGATTCCGAAAGTTTTTGACAGACTCACTGATGCAAGTTTTACAATTAATTTATCGAAAAGTGAGTTCTCTCGAGCTTGTGTAACATTTCTAGGATATATCGTTGGACATGGACAAGTTAAACCTATAGATGCTACGGTCAAGGCTATCTCTGAATTCCCTGTGCCTGTCAGTAAAAAGCAATTGATGCGATGTTTAGGTATCGCTGGATACTATCGGAAATTTTGTTTAAAATTTTTCTATAATTGCTGAACTATTGACAAACTTATTGAGCAAGAAAACCAAGTTTCATTTGTTTGAAAAATGTCAGGAGTCTTTTGATAAGTTAAAGGCCATACTTGTAAATGCACCAGTTCTTACAGCTCCAAATGTCAATCATTTAAACTATCTGCTGATGCAAGTGATGTTGGGGTTGGAGCAGTATTGATTCAAGAAGATAGAAATGGTGTTGATCATCCTGTGTGCTATTTTTCTAAAAAGATTAAATAAGCACCAAAGAAAGTATTCAACAATCGAGAAGGAATGTTTGGCTTTGATATTGCCATTACAACATTTTGAAGTTTACATTAGTTCAGCTCCTTCTCAGATTATTGTGTTTAGTACCAAAGAAAGTATTCAACAATCGAGAAGGAATGTTTGGCTTTGATATTGCCATTACAACATTTTGAAGTTTACATTAGTTCAGCTCCTTCTCAGATTATTGTGTTTAGTGATCACAATCCCCTTACTTTCATCGACAAGATGAAAAACAAAAATCGAAGATTATTAAGGTAGAGATTGTTGTTACAGGAATATAATATTGACATCAGGCACACGAAGGGAAAAGATAATTTAATAGCAGATGCACTTTCCCGTGTATAAAAATATTATTTCACGTACACTCTGTATAATGTATAAGAGTTCTTCTTATGTAATATTTTCTCCTATTATATAATTAACATATGGTAAAAATAAATCTTTATTATTCAAATCCTTCTTTTTCTGTTGGGGGAAGTGTTATGCATATGTCATTTAATTATTTGTTTGTTTTATTCCATCACATGTTATTGTAATGATAATTTTGTCTACTGGCTTTGATTTCTTTTAGAAATTCAATTCAGTTCTGTATGACATGATCAACAGCCAGTAGTTTGAAACTTTGTATCTTTTGCTGACCTAGATTCAGAACCAGTGACAGGACTGAGTAAACAAATTTTCAAAAATTGTTTGCCAGAGTAAAAGCCA
>JAECUM010090891.1:0-36064 GCA_016617855.1 Megalonaias nervosa
TGCAACGTCCTTCACTCATTGAATAAACTTGTATTAGAAATTACCATACCTTAACTAAACCCCTATAAAATGTTATTTAGCTCTCAGATGAAGAATAAACACGACTTACTGCTGAATATTCGCCTTCTGGAGGATGGTAAACATCTGTGTTAAACCGAAAATCGTATCCTGTTCCTGTAAAACAAATTGCATGAAATTAGCATTGAAATTTCTGTTGAGCATGTATGTATGTATGTATGTATGTATGTATGTATGTATGTATGTATGTATGTATGTATGTCTCGTTGACAGTGACAGTGAACGCACATGGGCACAACAGGTAACATGTTCCTTGCAAATGGCTCGATTACAGTGAACACATGAGCACGCTGGTACCTGCTAACATGTTCGTTTTAGATGGCCCAATCAACATTACCTTAATAAGAAAGAAAATGGAAGCACTAACCATGGCCATTGACTATGTTGTCGGAGACCTTTTGAATGAAACTGATATAATTTTTGGCAAGATGTAAAATACTGGGTAATATCATCTCTCTGTGAGAATCTACCAAATGAAGGGTGAGATATAATAATAATAATAATAATAATAATAATAATAATAATAATAATAATGAGGACTTTGTATAGCGCCTAATTTTTAGAAGCTCTAAGCGCTTTACAACATTTGACAACACTTAAAAAACATATATAATGATATGATTACAAAATTAAAAACAAACACCACGAAAGTAGAAACAGAAAATATGCTGTAAATATTTAAGGCAAGGATACATTATTGGGTCTTTAAGTCTGTTCTTGCAGTTGAAATAGGTGAGTTTTAAGAGCGCTCTTGAATGAGATCACTGTGTCTTTGTGTCTAAATTCAGTGGGCAATTCGTTCCACGTTGCTGGGCCCTGGTATGCAAAAGAACGTTGTCCATATGATTTCATTTTCATAGTGGGAATAATGAGAATACAAGTGTCAGAAGAGGAGCGCAAGTATCTTGCTGGTGTGTACACATGGGTGAGGTCAGATAGGTATGTTGGACTGGGTGGTGGAAGGGGTGCTTTTGGAGGGGTAGTACCTCTGGTGGGGGTAGCAGTCGTACTCCTGTGGGGGTAGCTAGCCCACCTTTGGTCCCCACTTGGCGCTCAGCTCTCACCTGTGGCTCCAAGAAGCTGTAGTATGCGCAGCGGCCACACCACGGGCAACGGCTTCGACTGGCTGGCTAAACCAGGTTGAGGGTAGCTGAAGGGTCTCAAACCCTCAGGGAGTTAGGGCCTGTCACCCATAGCATGCGAAGACTGGACCCGACGCACTGCGCGGAGGAACCACCAGCTGGTCAACGGGCAGGAAGGCGGACCCATCAAAGCGACGTGGAGCGCTAAGAGTATGGCAAGACACGCAGGACGCCTTGGTCATCCACTGCATCCAGTCTCCATTCCAGCCGTCTAGACTACATCTTGCCACTGGACATAGTGGGGCCTGGACGAGAGAGTGAGGCTGACGCAACGCAACTCTTCCTCATTTTAATCCAACTGACGCGCAAGTCATTTATGTCATCACCCGTACTCAAGTCCTGCGACGATGGGCGAGCTACGACGCGGCAGGTGTGGATGCACTGGCAGCCGTAGTAGCGGACTTGCACGCAGACTACTCAGGCCATAGGGTCGTCTTCCATTGACCTGAAGCAGAAATTGATTTCGGCAGCCGTCTGAGCGACTAAGCAGACCTCTTTAGGATAGCGCTGCTTACCTCCGTAGCCTGAGGAAGGGACTAGAAAAGGTGCCCTTAAAAAAGCCTGCTTCAACTACCCCGACCAGCTTACCGCGGCTGGAGGGAATCCCATTCTTGCGGGTCGAAACACAAAGATAACCCGAAAGGTTTCCCTCACCCTTGGTGCGTGGAACATACGCACTTTATTGGATCGTGCAGAGGCTGACAGACCAGAGAGAAGAACTGCCTTGATTGCAAGAGAACTTGTTCGCTACAAGATAGAGATAGCAGCCCTGAGTGAAACTCGCTTGGCCGACGAGGGCCAGTTGACTGAAGTTGGAGCTGGCTACACCTTTTTCTCGAGTGGACGTGGCACCGATGAACGCCGTGAATCTGGAGTTGGTTTCGCTGTCCAGACGAGTCTGGTGAATAAGCTCTCCAGCTTACCAAAGGGAATTAATGACCGGCTAATGATGCTGAAGCTATCCTTACCTGGCAAAAAGCAAGCCACACTCATTGATGCCTATGCACCAACCATGACCAACTCGGAGGAAGTCAAAGACAAGTTCTACCAGGATCTGGAAGCTCTGATTGCTTCAGTACCAAAATCAGATAAACTGATCATTCTTGGTGATTTTAACAACCGAGTTGGCGCGGACCATATCTCGTAGGAGGGAGTTATTGGTAGACATGGCATTGGCAAGTTCAACAGCAATGGACATCTGCTCTTGAGGATGTGCGCAACATATGACCTCCTGATCATAAACACCGTCTTCCGTCTGCCCAACCGTAACAAAACAACTTGGATGCACCCACGGTCTAAGCATTGGCATCTGATCGACTACATTTTAGTCTGTAGGAGTGACAGGCAGGATGTCCGTGTGACCAGAGCGATGTGTGGTGCTGACTGCTGGACAGACCACAGGCTACTGATATCCAAGATGAATCTTAGAACTCAACCTCCCAGACTCCCACAGGGAATTAAAGTCGCAAAACGCCTCAACGTCTCCAGGCTGAAAGACTTTCAACGCTGAGCAAGCTCTGTCTGAAGCTCTGACAAGCCAGCTAGAAACCACATACTCTGATACCAATGACAAAGAGCAATGTTGGGCAGCCTTCAAACAGCTGGTTTACTCTCCTCTGAAACCCTTGGCGTCACTGCGTGAAAGCACCAAGACTGGTTTGACGAGAACTGTGGAGAAATACAGTCCCTGCTAGAAGAGAAGCACCGTCTCCACCATGCGTTCAGCATCGACCCCAAGTCCGCTGCAAAGAAAGATGCCTTCGGCAGTGTAATGGAGCAAATTTTTCTGTCGATCTCTGTAGAACACATTTAGTTTGACACGTGTACGATTAATTAGATTTATGGAGTCCTGCGCGTGTTTAAATTGCCATAATGTACGGATTGGTACAGTCTCTGTCACGAGTTTAGCGATTTTTGATTAAGGCTACGTTTGTTTAAACTGACCAGGAAAGGGGTCAATTTCTGATCGGTATGGAAAACTGTCATTTCTGAAAGTTACCAGGAATCAGTTGGGTAATCAAGGTTTGTCAGACGAACTGCATTGTTCAGCAAGTTCGGGCGGGAAATGTATTTCATCCAGATTGGTCAAGCTGTGAAGAGGGCGTGGTTTCACATGAAAACTCTTCAGCTTAAATGTGCTAATAGCAACTTTGAAAATCAGTCTACGCTTTATTCTGCAAGAGAACAAATGTAAATAGACTCCGAGTGGGTTAAGAAGTAAACTCACTCGTAGAAATCATCCAGGGGAAGCAATTGTCTGGAAAAATTGACAGACACTTTCTGGAAGTGAGAGCTTGGGAAAACAAGATATTTGCAACAATCTTATGTAATTCATTGACACTACTATGATGATTTATTTGATTTATTTCCTTGTATTTGCATGGATTTATTTATTTAAGTTCGTAGATTTAATTTCTTGATATGGTATACCTGTGTTGAGTTCGTTTATCTGAGTCCGTACAATGATATTTTTCTTTATATAAACATTGACGACTTGTTTGAACGTATAGTCTCGTTTATTATAGGAAATTATGTATCTAGAATTTCATGCCTTATTTTAGTTGAGATGCGAGAATCCGTGTGAATTCTCCGACCTATATACGAGTTCACGTATGATAACCACTTGATTGTCGTTATAAATACCGTAGTGCAAGGAATTTCATTCATTTGTGTAATTAAGACTAGTCTGGAACTAATGTCTCGGTGGTGTGTTGAAATAGCCATTAGCGGACCATTAATTTGTGAAACTAGGTTGTTACGGTCTGTCATGGCCAGTTAGACTAGATAGCCGTAGGATCTGTTTGAAATTAGGATAGAATGTATCTGACCTAACGAGGGGGGAAGGTATTGATCTATTCTCCCAGTATAATGTGATGAAAGATTTAGGTTGCTTATCTTTGTTATTTTGGAAGGGCGAGATAGCTCTACGTATTACGTATTACGAACCCAAAATGGACACAAAGTTGAAAACGGCGAAAGAGGCTCGGCACCTGTAAATTTGGAAAAGAAAGTAAAAAATGGAGATGACCCAGACTTACCGGCACAAGGAAGTCAAAAGTGGAGAAGACTCAGACTTACCGGCACAAGGAAGTCAATAGGGATAGTCGCTGTGGAATTTGGACTGAATCAAGACCATCAGGTTATGAAACCGTACAAGGCAATGTTTTCGATATATTTCACTTGATCTAATGATGTTTTAAATTCTATCGCTTAACAGATCGGCTATTGGTATCATCATTTCTATGTAATTGAAAATTCTTTGAAGAAGTTAATTCAAAAAGAAAGAAGTGTATCTTTCAATCGTAATGTATTATTACTTTTGTTTATGAACTTTATTGTTAGAAATTTTGATTAAATTTTGTCTTTATTTGTAACGGGGGCTCGTGTTATTCTGTTCTATATACCTGCTCAGCTCTTTATCTATTCCACCTGTAAATTTCTCAATTTCTATTGATATTTACTCGTCCCGGGCAAATTACACCGTCGGCGATCACCTCTAGATAACGATAACCAAACCCAAAACACCCACCCCAACAAAGCTGGGAGGGGAGTTCTGACAAGCAGAGTCCGCCAAGCTGTGCAGAAAAAACTGCGTGAGATCCAGGACACATGGCTGAGCTGATAGCCTGATAATATTCAGTCTTTTGCCGACAGACACGACATGAAATATTTCTATAGTGCTCTTCGTGATATTTATGGCCCAGTAACATCAGGCACAGCCCCACTTTTGAGCTCCGATGGCAGCACTCTCATAACCGAGAAAGAGAAGATAATGGAGCGCTGGGCGGAACACTTTGACGGTGTTCTCAACAGACCCTCTTTTATCAACGATGAAGCGATCAACAGCCTACCACAGGTGGAGATCAACGAGAGATTGGCTGACCCTCCAACAGTGCTGGAAACTCAGAAGACCATTGAACTCCTGTCTAGTGGGAAAGCTCGAGGAGCAGACTCCATTCCAACTGAGATGTTCAAGTCTGGTGGGCCCAAGCTAGTGGAAAGACTAACAGAGATGTATTGTGGGATGTGGAAGCAGAAACGCATACCCCAGCAATTTAAAGATGCATCTATCATCCACATTTACAAACGCAAAGGAAATCGCCAATCCTGCGACAACCACAGAGGAATCTCTTTACTCTGCATCGCAGGCAAGGTCCTCGCCAGGCTTCTGCTGAACAGACTCACAGAGCACCTTGATCATGACCTACTACCAGAAAGTCAGTGTGGCTTCAGAAAGAAGAGAGGCACCATCGACATGATCTTTGCTGCCAGGCAGATGCAAGAAAATTGTCAGGAACAAAATGTCCAGCTATACACCACCTTCGTGGACCTTACTAAGGCATTCGGCACGGTCAGCCGGGAAGGCCTTTGGAAAATCATGGCCAAATTTGGATGTCCGGAAGTCTTCATTGAAATGGTGAAGCAATTTCATGATGGCATGCTTGCCAGAGTCTAGGACCAGGGCAATTATTCCGAACCCTTTGACGTTACGAATGGTGTGAAACAAGGATGTGTTTTAGCCCCTACTCTCTTCAGTCTCATGTTCTCCGCCATGCTTATGGACGCTTTCAGGGACAGTGATGTGGGAGTCGGTCTCCGATACCGTCTGGATGGGAAGTTGTTCAACCTGAGGAGGCTTCAAGCCAAAACCAAAGTCCAAGTTGAAAACATTCGTGACTTCCTGTTTGCAGATGACTGTGCCCTCAACTCCAGCACGGAGGCAGGCATGCAACAGATCATGGACCTCTTTTCCACAGCGTGCACCAACTTCGGACTCACCATCTCCACCAGCAAGACCGAGGTTCTGCATCAGCCAGCTCCTGGTAAAGACTATCTGGAACCATCCATCACTGTCAATGGCCAAAAGCTCAAAAATGTGGACAGATTCACATACCTCGGTAGCACCATGTCACAAGCAGTCCACATAGACGATGATATCAACACCAGGATTGCCAAAGCCAGCGTAGCATTTGGCAGACTCCGCTCAAATGTATGGGATAGGAGAGGAATCAAGTTTGCAACCAAACTCAAAGTCTACTCAGCGGTTGTTCTCCCCACCCTCCTCTATGCTTGTGAGACCTGGACTGTGGACAGCCGCCACGTTAAAAAACTGAACCACTTCCACCTGAGCTCCCTGAGAAAACTGCTGAAGATCAGATGGCAGGACAAGGTACCGAACACAGAGGTGCTCACTCAGGTCGGCATGACAAGCATCCACACCATGCTGTGCAAGGCACAACTCCGATGGGCTGGCCATGTTCTCCGCATGCCGGAAGAACGCCTACCCAAGAAGATGTTCTATGGAGAGCTACAGAAGGCAAGAGATCTCACGGTGGTCAACAGAAGAGGTACAAGGACACCCTCAAGGCATCGCTGAAGAATTTTAGCATTGACCCTGACAGCTGGGAGAGTGTCGCTGCTGATCGATCAAATCAATGCCGGTGCGGCAACCTTTGAGCAGAAAAGTCTGGCGAACGCAGCTGAAAAACGTGCTCTGCTCAAATCCAGGAACAACACTTCTGCATCTCCCAGTCAGTAACCTGCACATTCATGTCCTCACTGCAACAGACTTTTCCGGGCCCGGATTGGACTGATTAGCCATCTCCGGACCCATCCCAAGTGAATCGATGACATAAATGGTCCTCATCGACACCGATGGACGAACATCATCATGTTGGACTGGATATGATAACCGTTTAAACTCTGAATTATTGTGTTATATTGGTTTATGTCAAGATGATTTCTTGTTGCCATTTTTATTTTCATCGTGCCTCGAAGATATAGAACATAAATGTATAGAAAATAAAATTCTTTCCAGAAAACCGTATCCCGAGAGATCATATCTGCCTGATAGAAAACGATATCTTGGAAAAACTGGGGGAAAAATAAAACAAAAGAACGAACATAATAAAACGGAAAGAAACAAGAACAAACAGTACCATATTAATTTGAGAACAACCTAAGCAATTTCGGTAACTATGTCAAAAGCAAGCGTTAACACACATAGACACACACACACACTCCACATCACACAAAACAATGAAAAAATGAAGTCAGCATAAAGACTTCTAAGCATTTTTATGCTATAGATCTATTTACAATAGATTTATTTCACACAAAATTATTTCATATTGTGACAAACCTAGGAGTAGTATAGTGGGGTACCGTAGCGACAATGGGAATTAGCATTACAGACCCCCCCCTGGGCCAGTATAGCGACAAGAAGTAGGTCAACACCCTGGGCCTGTATAGCGACAATGGAAAATGGAGTAGAGGGACTAGAACACCCTGGGCCTGTATAGCGACAATGGAAAATTGAGTAGAGGGACTAGAACACCCTGGGCCTGTATAGCGACCATGGAAATTTTGTAGAGCGGCGACTAGGAGACTGTGGGTTTGTAGAGCGATAAGCGACAGGTGGCATGACGTCACACTGGTAACAATGTAGCAAAAAGAGAAGCACTGTGACGTCAGGCTACCTGAGAGAGGGCTATAGACAAACACGAATCAAGAGCGTTCGTGTTTCTTTTTTTTAGTAGAGGAAGGGTTTTATATATATTCGTTTAGGGTGGAGATAAAATGAAAATTAAGATCTTTTCGAGGCATTGGAAGTGGCCCTGAAAGGGCCTTTGGGTTCTTCTTCTTTTATCTTCTCCAGTTCTTCCACCATGTCCTGACTTTCTCAATAATTCCTTTCTTTTTTTCTTCTTCGGGCATCCAGTCAGGATGTCCGAGAGCTCTGAATTTTTGTTGGATTTTCATCCAGTTCTGATTTAGTTTCTCAAACTCTTCTTTCTTTTTTTGGTTTTCTTTGTCCTTCCTCTCTTTTGCCCACGTCTCCTTGATCTTCTTTACTTCTTCTTCCAGTACTTTTCTCATTAGGTCTTCCGCTTTCTTGACATTTTCTAAGCCTTTTTCGACAAAAGACCATTCTGTTAAAATGAATGTGTCTACCAAAAAACACCTTATTTTGGTGACAACATCAAGGGTCTGCTTCAATGTGCCTACTCTGACATATTTTGGATAGTTGAAGCCTCTCAACTTATCCGCTTCCTCCACTATTATGCCTTGTAGTTCATAACTTGCTACTTTCATACGTGTCATAAAGTCTAGGCTGACTTCAAACCTCCACTCCATTTGAAGTCTTTCCACCACATGGACTCCATCTATCATCCACCACCAACTGTCTGTCAACTTGTTAAAAAGATCCATCTTGTATTCTGTGTTGAATGGCGCGAATGACGAACGCTATACTTTTATATACTTCAAGCACGGACATGAAGGAAAACATCCCTTACACTCACTTCACATACAATTTACTATCCTCACCAACGAACGAGCAAGCATAAAACACACAATATACTATCCTCACCAACGAACGAGCAAGCATAAAACACACAAACATACCATCCACACAATCGGGATGAGAAAAAAAACATATTATATACTATCCACACCAACGAACGAGCAAGCATAAAACACATATGATATACTATCCACACCAACGAACGAGCAAGCATAAAAACACACCCTATACTATCCTCACCAACGAACGAGCAAGCATAAAACACACACTATACTATCCTCACCAACGAACGAGCAAGCATAAAACACACACTATACTATCCTCACCAACGAACGAGCAAGCATAAAACACACACTATACTATCTCACCAACGAACGAGCAAGCATAAAACACACCATATACTATCCTCACCAACGAACGAGCAAGCATAAAACACACACTATACTATCCTCACCAACGAACGAGCAAGCATAAAACACACACAATATACTATCCTCACCAACGAACGAGCAAGCATAAAACACACAATATACTATCACACCAACGAACGAGCAAGCATAAAACACACAATATACTATCCTCACCAACGAACGAGCAAGCATAAAACACACACTATACTATCCTCACCAACGAACGAGCAAGCATAAAACACACATTATACTATCACACCAACGAAGGAAGAGAAGAAAAACACACACCCATATACTATTCACACCAACGAACGCGCATGCAAACACACACACACACACACACACACACACACACACACACACACACACACACACACACATCAGTAAAGAGTGAGTGTTTATAGTCACACTACACTACATTCACACGAATTGGCAAATTGAATAAGTTCTCTTTTCTAGAGATCTGGTTAGCCCTGAGAAGGGCTGTTTTTTTAAACTTCAGATGCACCTGGCTAATGGTGACATCTCCCAGGGCGGGCACCACACACGCATCGCCGGCTCCAGTCCTGCTCCCAATTGATGCGTGTGGTTGGGAGCGCAGAGGGAGGTTGATTGGCTTCACTATCCCACTCCTCAGTTTGAGGGATAGTGAATACTTGTTCCCTTCTTCTTCTATTTAGCACCCTGGGATGCTGACGTCGAGGCTCCCACTCTTGCCTCTGTCTTTCCAATTCCTCCTCCCAGTTTTCTGTTTGGAGGACAGTGACTCTTGGTACAGTTTGCCGTACTGCTACTGGTTGTGGAGGCGTTGTTGTCCTCACCTCAGGTTTGACCTCACATTGAGGCCTAAGGAATAGGTGAGGTAGTATCCCTCGCTTCTTTTCCTTCTCCTCTTCTTTCTTCTTTTTTTCCTCCTCTTCCTTAAGTCTGTCACTTTCTGCAAGCGCCTCCATAGTCAGTTCATCCAGGAGACGCCTGGCATGCTCCAGGTGCATCTGGAGTTCTATTAGTTTTGTTAGTCTACTCATGTTGTTGCAGCTGCTACGTCAACGTGGGTAACCAGACTGACGATCGCACCGATTTATATACTTGTAGCACGGACGTGAAAGTAAACATTCCCTAGCACTCAAATTTACCATCACATGTAACACGCGGACTTAAAAGAAGCACTCACGTTGACTTTTTTACTTTTTACTTACAAACACAGGCAGACACGATTGGACAAGACAGAGAAACGAAGTGCTTATAGGCACACTTCTATTTTTTTAAACATACAAACACACAAATATTTTGTTTTACTGACAAAAGAAACGAAGTGCTTATAGACACACTTCTATTTTCTAATGACAAATTTTGGCAAATTGAATGAGTATGTCTTTTCGAGAGTATTGGGTAGCCCTGAAAAGGGCTGTTTTTTTTGTTCACGGAAGTAATGGCAATCTTTTTTTACTGTCTAAGATTGCGTCCCCGTCTGGCAGTAGGCTTTCCTATTGGATACGGTCTGCTTCTGCGAAAAGAGAAAGAGAATTCTTTGGTGTCTACTCGACAGTCCACAAAACCTCTGTCTGGTTCTTGCTGCTGCTGCTGCTGCTGCTGCTGCTGTTGTTGTTGTTCTTCTCTCTGCTTCTTCTGAAGTCTGTATTTCTCAGTCCATTCTTCTTGTTCTTTTTTAATTTCCTCTCTAAACATCTCTTCTATCAGACCTTGGACTGTGGAGAGCATCCTAACATTCTCTATTTCTTCAGGCTTCGGTATCAGGTTTAGCCTGACACGATGTAAATTGACGTAAGCTTCGTTCAGCTGGGCTAGTCTGGAAGGCATCTTCATAAGTTGACGAGTCAACAGTGAATGGTCAGACTGGAGACCCACCCGCTTTATATGGTTCAAACGCGGACGCGATAGAAAACATCCCTACTTGGTTTTAGTGTCGGAATGCTATGATAGCGAATGTCATGATGAGGGATAGAAAGAAGTCAAAGAGCATATATTCACAGTGTTTTTTTTAAAACAAACGACAGACACATTTTTTTCAAAACACAACATTTTTTATTCAAGTAACAAGTAACAAGTCATAAGTCACAAGTAACAAGTAACATCAAACAAATTATTTTTGACAAGGTTGACAACGTTGTGAAATCATGTGAGATTTCCATTGATGGAAGTCATGAGGCCATTGATGTACACTACGTTTCCTAGCTAAAGACAAAAGATAACTATAATGGTCACAAAACCATCGATCTATTTTCTCATCGTTTCTAGAAGAGTGACGATCAAAATAAGTCACTAAATGTTCTAAAGGATATCCAAGACTGCGTTGATGAAGAAAATATACACAATATTGTCCACACACCATGGAATCTGTGCCTTGTAATTTCACATTATTGTATCGTGTCGTCTGGGCATTTCTTCTCATAAAGTCAATGATATCGTCTTCCAAAGGGGGTAATCCATACGAATCAAAATATTCCACACAATTCTCTTGAGGGAAGTAGACGGCAACCCAGTGAGTGCCTGGAAGATGACTTTCGTCCGTGTTGATGACATAAGCTTGATGGTCTTGAGGTTTGCGATGAGGTAGTTCATCTTTAGCGCACACGACAGGATTCCAAGAAGCAGTATACGAACTATTGTTCAAAAGGTAATAAAGTTCCCAGGTATCCATGTTCTGTTGTGTTGTTTTGTTTTTTTTTCACAGGTAATGATAAGTCATCAATTCAATTCTGACTTTTTGTTTGAAACGATCTGTCAAGTATCCGTTTCTTTGCCTTGTCTCCGCACTCTGGGCTAAGAGAGCTTCGATGCGATAGATCTCTAGAGTAGTCAGTGGAGGACAGGAATGATCACGCAAGCCTTTATACCACTCATGCAACACGGTTTCTTCTGAGATGAGACTCCAAGCGTCGTCCAGATACTCGTCCAATTTTTCTTCTTGACTCATCATCATACATTTATCGTGTTGAATTTGACTGGGATGATCGTTTTGACATCCGTAACAATATTTCTTGGACAATTCCGTAATTGTATTCGCTAGGTGTTTAGCAAAACAGGACACTAAATGTTGTTCTTGTTCTGGCCATCTGGACTTGACGACTACCTCGTCCTCTTTGACTTCGTCTTGGGGTTCTGTTTTCACGCTATCCTCCCATTCCATGTCCAAAGATTCTCCACTGTTTAAAGAGGGATAGGAGTCTTCCATTGTGTCTAATAGTCTAGAATGACTTCTCTCAAACTGTTGATTTCTATGGTATTATCGAATTCAGCATACAGGATGACGTTGACCGTCTCAGTGAGAGCTTCTGCAAACTGAAGTTCCACACGCAGTTGACCGGATTTTATAGGGTGGAAATGTCCCTCGTCGCTGCCTTGGTCTGGAGTGAAATCAAAGGCCCACAAAGTGTAACCTCCGACATAATCTTCGTACGAAATACCGTGACTGGCGTTGGTTCCTAGTTGCCCCGTAGCTTCGTACAGGGACAAGTACGATCTCAAGTAATTCTTCTGGGCAAAGTTAGGTTCGAAGGGTCTGGTACACAAAGTCTTGCCATCGCGACTGACTTCAATTTTGGACACTCTGTAGTGCTTAAACTGGAAAGGATTTTGATCGTGGGCTCCGTTGAAGGCTGCATTACTGACGATACCAACGATTAAACGTTTGGGTAACTGTCCTTGGAACAGATGATCTTCGATCTTGGATCGGAGTCCAGTAGCAATGGTGAATGTTTTCACTTCGACACGTCGTATCGGATATTTGGCGGTCGATCTGCTCAATGTTTGACTGATGTCGTTTCCCGCTTTAGGTAACACTTCTACACGTCGCACGTAAAGTCTGGCTTCTTGGATGATGGTTTTGTACTCGTTGGCTTGAGCCATCAAATGGAAAGCGACACTGCTGCGATTGAGTCTCAGGCGAATATCCACTCCGTTCAGCAAATACTTCTCTTGCAACCACATGTCCAAATGCAAACGATCCATCAGTTCTAAACTACGACCTTGCAGGATTTTCCTTCGACGATCGTTAAAACCCACATTGTGAGGATCGTCATCGGCTGTCAGGGCTCTGTCGTTAAACGTGTTCTCACCTGCAGTGTCAGGTTTCCATACCACGCAAGCATCCAGATGAGTGTTCTTGACCTCTTTTCCGTACGTCAAGAGATTTTCTAGGTACGCTCGGTAAGGGTAAGTATCCGTGCTACTGCTGATCAGTTTGTTATTCAAGTACAAATCCACTTCGCTGAACAAGGAATGCATGAAATTGTTGACGGGAGCTACTGCGGCATCGGCTCCCGGATTGGTGTTGTCGGTTTTGATCACTTTCAGCTTTAGATACAAGTAACTATTATTCAGATCGATGTAATCTTCGGGCTGTCCTTTGATTTCAAACTCGATGGGAGCGGAATCCACCAAAGAGGAGACGGGATGAAATTCGACCCATTGGGATTCTTGCATCGTCATCATGGTGGGTGGCATGGCAAACAGATCCAGTTCCGACTTGGAACAAGCACAAGACTCTCGGTGCATCATTTTCCTTTTTTTAATAATCAAAAACGTCTAACTCTCGGACGGTTTTTCTTTTCTTTGTCTTTCTAGCTCTAGGGGCGTGAAGTCCTCTGAAAGGGTGTTTTCGTCGTCTTTTTCTGCCTTGTCCTTGCTGTGGCCTCAGGGAAGCAGGAATGCCTAACTCAGCATTGCCCAGGGCATTTATAGGAGTTTCTCGCCGACCCAAAAGGTCTTTGCCCGTTTGAAGCAAAACATTTTTGCCTGCTCTCAAGAAAGCTTCTTTGGGGCTTTGTTTGTCAATGATGACATTTTGGAGAAATTCTTTACCTTGCGTCAACGCGGCATCTTTTAAGGCGTGCAATCCTCGTGTCACCATCGGTTTCAAAATGGGAACCACTGTACGAAAGGCCGATTTGAGCATATCACCTAAACCATGTCCTCGCTGTCGAGCAACTCCTTGGTACACAGGATACATGACTGACAAAAAGTTAGAGTAATCGTTTTCGAAAATGGAGTTTCACTGTGACTTTCCCTTTGGTGAATGGAATATTTTGTCCCAGATCTCCTTTTATAGTAATGTTGACAGTGTCGAAATACGGCTTACTGACGGACAAATAGTGAGGATTTACAAATTCGCGGTGAACGTGATAGGTGTTTCCACCTTCCTCGTCAGCCTTCGTGGCAGAATCCACTTTGAAAGGAATGACACGCAGTAACGGTACGGAGGTGTGTCCCACTACGTTGTACTCCACCACATCGGAGTACACAAAAATCAAATTCAGTCCTAGGTTCATTTCTACAGGGAATCGAAAATATTTCGCAAAATCCACGTTACTGGTCACGGCTGGTATTTCTTTTGCAATCTTGATTAACTTAGGGTCTCCACCCAAAATGTCATACAATTCAGGACAAAATGTAATGGCCAATATTTTGTCCTCAGAAAATTTCATCAGTAGGCGACGAGATATTTTGTGGTACTCGATTGTGACACTTTTTTTGGCTTTCTCCAAAGCTTTACTAAACATGAAATTGAACCTCTCAGCTATGGTGTTCACCAAATGTTGACCACTAAAATAATAACCTGCAGGAACTTTCAACAGATAAGTGGTTCGTTTAGTTATGGGGTTTGGTGTTTTGATAAAGTCAGCTACACCACCACCACTAGCGCGTTCATCCATGACTTGTTGCACTTGATCGTCCCAAACTTCTATCGTCAAAGTGTTTTGATTTTCGACGATGTTTTTGATTTGTGTAGGGTGAATAATTTCTACCAAAGCCACTTCCCAACGGGCTTCGTGATCCAATCGGATGGCCTGAGGTAATTTGGCCGAGAAACAGCACAAAGTGTTATTGGGAAACACCTCCATGGAACTGTCACTGGGTAACGTTAAGTAAAATTGGTTGTTCATAATTCCACAGTTCTAGTATCCGAGGAGTCACTGGAAGTGAGAGGAGTGTCTAAAAGAGGATGGTTAGGGTGACTGTTGGAACTGACGTTGGACACAAGGCTCCCGTTGTTGTTGTTTCCGTTAGAGGAATATTTCAGAGACGGATTGGGAAGAAGGTAACCAATGCAACTGCTGAGTAAAATGGTCCACAATTGTTTATCTCCTTGTTGCAAACTCAAATTGGCAATGGCAGCACCGATGACACAATACACCACAAAGATTTGGCAGAAAAAGACGATTTGAGTTTTAGGCACACGTTCTCCACACCACACCCACAAGGGTTGTTTTTGTAGATCTTGCAGAGAAGAACTGGGGGAAGGAGTGGTCACTGCAGTAGCTGAGACTGTGTTGAAGGGCATGATGGTCACTTCTTTTTATAGTCGATGAGTTGCGAAGCGTCGATCCAAGAGTCAAAACTGGGAGGATATCCTTTCCAACGTACTTTGACTTCTTTGACACGTTTCTTTCCTACTTTACGAGTTCTTCGATCGAGAATGCTTTCGATCTCGTACACGTCGTCTTCTTTTTTGGTCACACGTTGTAACTCGGGTAAGTAAAACGTTCCTTTTAACACTTCCCCGTTCATGTCCTCTAATTTATAGACGGGAGGATAACGACCACGCACACGTTCAGTGACACGAAACAATTCGGTGGTCCAATTGGGTAAGTAACCTTTGTCGAAAGTGCGTTTGGTTTTGCCAATGCGTACCCAATCTCCCGTGGCCAACACTCCACCTTTCTTGGGGACAGGCACTGTCGTGGACGGTCCAAACAGGCGCTCGAAGACGGTCACTTCGTTGTCGGGAGTCACTTCTTGGGGGGCACGTCCAATGCTCCGATGGTAAGATTGGTTGTACGATTGAACGAGGTGTGGCAAGACGTCAATGTACTTGAGAGTGTGTTGATGCGTAAAATATTTCCACATGCGTTCTTTCAAGGTACGTTGAAAACGTTCCACGATGCTGGCTTTGGTTTCGGGATTCTCGGTGGTGAAAAAATGAATGTCACGTTTCTTCAATTCTTTTTGGAAAGCTTGGTTTAGAAATTCGGTGCCTTTGTCCGTTTGCCATCGAAGAGGGTGACGACCACTTTGTTTCAACACCAGTTTGAGGGCTCGCACTAACTCACTGCTCGATTTGGAAGTCAATGGTACGACCCAAGCAAATTTGGAAAAGACGTCGATGACACAAAACAAATATTTGTAGCCACGATTGTAGGTGGCTAAATGAGAGACATCGGCTAAATCGGCTTGCCATTGGTGATCGATACCCTCCACTTGGGTGCGACTTCTGGAAAATTTTCGTCGAATGGGTTTGTGTAAGGTGTACGTGGCTTGTTCTTGTAACCAGCGTTGCACCTGAGGTAAACGGATACTTTTCAGTCGAGTTTTGGCAGCACGATACAATTTCTGAACTCCTCCGTAACCTGCAGGATGAGCTGGATCGTAGTAAATGCTGGTTAACACCTTCTCCATGTTTTAATAAGTGATCCAATTTTCACGAATGCTAGTCTGAATGGAAGGAGGGGGTGGTTTGGAAACGGTCTTACGTGTCCGATGTGCCACGGGCGTAGAAGTGGAAGGTAGTGGTGGTGGTGGTGGTGGTAATGGAATGGCTTTGGTCTTCTTTTCTTTTTTCACTTCTGGTTTCCCTTCTTTCTTTTTCACCTCTGTCGAAGGTGGAGTAGACATCATCTTTTTAACCCAAGCTTTAAGTTCTTCTCGTTGCGGTGTAGGGGAAGGGGTCAACAAGGACGCTGCAATCTTACTAGGAATGGGAGCTGCTGACGGTGTTTGAAAAACTTCTCGTGCCTCTTCTTCCTCAGGCCTTCGTGGGGTTGTGTCTGTCTTGACCGCTGGTGGTGGTGGTAGTGGTGGTGGTGATGGACTTTTCATCAAGGCCTTAAAATCTTTCAGAGTGGGTGGAGCTGTTTCGTCTAAAGCTTTCTGGTGAAAGAGTTGCAGTCGTTGCAACAACTGTCCGTACCGTTGCGATTTTTCCGTTTCTGACAAATCGCTGCGATCCATCAACGATTGCAGTTCGTGTTGTATCTGGGACATCTCGGTCAAATGAGGATTGGGAGGTAAATGTGGGGTTCGTTGTTCTTGCCAACGATGGTATTCCATCCATCGTTTGTAAGGGACTAAAGCTAGTTTTCGTCCTTCCATCAGATTTCAAGGATCACGTCTGAGATCTTTTGATTTCAGAGGTCCCTTTTATCTTCTTGGTCCTTTTTATCTTCATCCTCCCATGTTTCCCAATACTCCTTGCAGCAAGGGTCCTCCTATTGTTCCCATTACTCCTTTCAGTAAGGGTCCTCCTATTGTACCCATGACTCCTTTCAGTAACATGGGTAAAAAGGGTAAAATTCCTCCGCGTTGCACCAACATCTTTTTCTTTTGACGAATAGGTATTTTCTTTTGGATCATTTGACGAAGAACGTGTCGATGTTTGCCTAAGCATTCTTTCTGGTGTTTAGACAAAGGTATTGTGCCTTTCAAGACATTCAGACAACATTCGCACACGGTATCAATAACATCTTTGGAGGCTGTTTGAATGAGTTTTTTTCGCATGGGTGAAGGAGCTTTGGACAGGACGGACAACATGTCCCAATGTTTGGCTAAACGAGGTGGCAGTCCTTTCCTTTTCTTTCCTTTGGAGGTAGAAGAGGAATGTCTTTTTTGGGGTGACATCTTTCTCAGTGGGTTTGTTGGTTCCGTGGCATACAACAAAAAAAATTCACTAACGTCAATGACTTGTCGCACGGTCTTTTATCCTTTTGGGGGACTATCGCTTTGTCATAAAGGTGACGATGTGTTTTCCAAAATCACCAAAGAATCCTCCTCTTTGGTGACTCCTCTTTTTCTTTGGACGAGTGTGCCTTTTCTGGGGGTGACGTCGATGTTTGACTAAGCGCTTCTTAGGATGACGTGACTGTCTTTTTCGTTTTCCTTTTCCTTTTTGGACCGAAGAAGAAGAACGACGATGGTAACGGTGTACACTTCTTGGAGGGAACATCTTTGGACGTGCAGTAGCACAAAAAAATACTGATCCGTATGGCTTGCCTCAGGTCATTTTATACTGGAATGCGTCGCCACTGATTGTCTTTACGTCGTATCAACTTGATGACAGGCAACACACGCCGTGGAGGAGTTCGCAACGGACTAAATCGAGACAGTTCTTGCTTGGACAAATCCAGTAAACTCTGTAACACACCCGTTCTCTCTTGGACTTTGACTTTGGGGGCAGGTACTTTGTGAGGTACTTTGTGAGCGCGGCTACTGCCGCTAAAGAGGAAGAGGGTGTCACTGCTGAAGGAGAAGTTGTTGGAGACACTCTCTTGCGAGTAAAAGCTGTTTTCTGTGGGCTTTTCTTTTTCTTTTTCTGAGGTTGTGACCTGGTCTTGACACCCTTGCTCTTTTTCTTTTTCTTCTGGGTACGTTTGGGTGTGGCTTTTTTCTTGGGGACAACTTTGGGAGCATTAGGATCCCATTTTAAGAGGGAACGAATGATGACACCTCCTAAAGATCCACTTCCTCCAGGTTTCAAAATGATTTGCTTTTTGGTTTGAGTGTCGATGCGAGGATCGGCTAGTTGCGTCAAGGCAACTTTGTTTCTCTCAAAAAAACGTTTGGTTTGATGTGGAATCTGAATGATGCCTTGCAGTAATTGACGTGCTGTCACCGTAAACCATCGTAAGACTTCTTTGAGACTAGCTTCTAAGACACGAGCACGTATTTGTGGATTTTTTTCGCGACTGATGCCGTACAAGGCACGAATCAATTTAATGGGAAGATGAGACTGAAGGGACGTCATGTTGACAATGTGTGAGACAGAGTCCAAGTGACCGAGGTTTTTATAGATTTTTTGGGGTGATTAAGTCGACGACGGAGACGTGTACACGATAGGTCCTCCGTCTTGGCACCAGGGGTGAAACAGATGGGTACGAAATCGCAAATAATCGGGAGTAGTGGGTTTTAAATCCACGAGTAAATAAGCGTGTGGGGTTTGAGTGGCATCGTCGTACGCATGAATCAGCCAAGGCGTTCCTAACTGTTTGGCTAAGACTTGTACTTGCGATTTATCTCTAGGGCTTTTAAACAACACCAAGTAATGAGCATTGAGACTGATGGTACGATGGGCTTTACTTTGTTGAAACAAATTTTGGGTAATGTAAATGACACTGGCATTACGATGATGCCCTTTGCGCGTAAACCAGAGTTTAATTTCTTCTTCGTCTTCTCCTAACATGTCGTCAAAAATAACCAAATGAGTTTGACTAGGGTCAGACACGATTCCGTCGTCTTCGACAGGAATGCCTTCCACAAAGACGATGGAATCGCCTTGACTTTCTCGCAGAAGACTGTACGCCGATTGCCACTCTTTATAGCACCACACGATTCGTTGAGGAGGACGATCGATCAAATGATGTTTATGTTCGATCAAACGTTTGACAAATTCGGTTTTGCCTGAACCGCTTGGTCCAGCAATAAGCATGTTAAAGGGATGGCGAAGATACAAGGCCTCCCAACTAGTCCGATCTACGTGTTCGTCAATGACTTTGACAGTGGAGGAAGAGGGAGCAGAGACAGTAGAGGTAGCCATAGTAGTAGTAGTGTAATAAAATGTCACTTGTGACACGAAGACAAACAAGACAAGAGTTTTTATACTTTTTCAGGACACGTTTATTGTCATCTTTATTAGTGAACAACACGAAAGACAAAAATACATAAAAGCCATATGGTTAAGTACAGGAATAAAAAACACAACAAAACGACCATAGTGGAATATAAACAAGTCTCTGTACAACATTTTTTGTGATCAAGAGGTGAAATCGTAGGAGTAGTGTGTAATGTTCTGAGAGTCTGTACATTCCTTGGTTCAGTCACACAAGGGTCCTCCCGAAATGGTCTTTCAGGAATGTCAATGACAGTCCTGTCTTGAAGAGAGTGGTTTTCCTCGGTGACAGACTGTTCTTCTGGTATGGACACTAACACAGGTTTAAAAGTGACTTTTTTCACGGTACGTTTTAATGTTTTAGGATGACAAATCTTGGGCATAGTGTGCCACTTCTTTAGCCCAAGCCTCAAACCCCCAACTTTTCCAGTCACGTACATCTGTCCAGTGAGGGTGTAAGTCACAAGCTACACACACGTCGTCGTACACATCTTCAGTACCTAAAAGTTGACGAATCTTGTTTTCCCGTAGAGGTTGAGAAGTATCCAAATGAAAGCGCAAAGCTTTGAGCAGAATGAGTCTCTCGTGGACATTTAAAGGCATCACTTTCATGTTTTGTTTTGGAGTAATAGGTACTGTTCGTAAAGAGTCCACAAAGAATCAGCTGGTAAACGAAATCCCAGAAAGCAAGTCACTAAGACACACACTACACGTCGACCCCAATTCAATGGAGACAGTTCTCGTAATAGGTGTTGGTAATCCTCTACCGTTTGAATACTGTCATTGATTTCCTTCCACGGAATCTGTTGTATCACGAATGATAAAGGTCGTGGCATGGTAGAACGTTTTTATACCCTCTTTTTTCGGCAGCTATAAGTGTACTTTTTGCACAGAAGTGGTCGTATTCCGTCGACGTATCTAAAATATTTAGTCACTAACTTGTACATCACACATCGTTCAGAAGTTTCCTCTTTATCTAAGTTTACATTGTGTACAAGATTTTGGTAACCCTCTAACTCTTCTTCTGGAATTCGATGCAATAAGTGTACCTGGTAGTAAAAATAATCACTATCAACAACACAATCCTTCTTGCTCACGAGTAGTTGATCAATGTCTGACCACTGGAACACTTTCATCAGAATCAATCCTCTTATAGCATTTAGGTACCAGTGGTTCCAACATCGGTGACGTAACGGATGCAATGATTCTTTTCGTTTCACTTGTATTTTGACGAACTCACGGTAAATGCGTTCTCTCAATTCCACAGGCAAAGCACGAATGTTCTCTTGTAAAGTATCCATAACCCTGTCAGTCAAACACTTCTCCTAGAGCGAAAGTAATGAACGTAGTGGGTAATTTCTGACCACTGCCATTCCAGGAAACGGTCAAGAATGTCAATAAAATCTTCAAATGTAAATGGTCTAAAGCGAAATAGTAGAACGAACGCACACTTGATCCAGACAAATCGGACTTGTTTGTTGACTTTGGTCAATTTCCTCTTATGAATTTCTCGACACAAATGTTCTACAGTTACTAATTGAGATTTGACTCTGGCAAGTCCCTGCCATATGTCCTTGTAGATCTTCTCTTGCAATTCGTTTGGTAATCTTTGAAGATTATTTTTTACATCGGGTTTAAATACTTGTCTAGGGATTGTCCAACGTTGGACTCCTAACTCCGTAGCTAGCTTTTTACACAACATGGTAGGGTCACTTCAATGACGAGGTCCCACTAAAGGCAGGTAGTGACACTCTGGAGACCATCGAGCATGTTCCAGGTAAGCGCAATCTTTCTTCTCCCACTGGTGAAGTGAGACACCGCAACTGAAGCACTTGACTTTATCTCCTTCGCCCAAGTAGATAAATCCAGCTCTGGCTAATTCTTCGGGGGTAGGTCCTCCTAGATATTTTGGCCATTTTCCTTGGAAGGTTTGCAATCGACTTTCAAAATCACAGTATTCTGGCAAACGCACAGGGAACGAATATTCGTCTTTCACAGGTTCATTTCGATGAGGGTACGGTGAAATCCTTAGGAGTTTGCTCAGTTTTACATGACATCCGTAGGGTGGTAGTCGCTTGGTTTCCTGTGGAGGTGGCCATCCACCATGAAAACCAGTAAAGTGAAAAGGTGTGCGATAACGAGTGGCATCGCTTTCACATCCGTCAGGTTTGACACGTACAGCATCACTTTCCATGGTAGGCATGGTAGTAGAAGTAGTAGTTATAGCAAAGTTCCCATGATGATGTGGTACTGAATCACTAAGGTCATAGCGTACGGCATCCCTACCATCGCAAGGCACAGCATCGTACTTGAGTTTACTCTTACTGGATACTTGCTGTGTGAATGGATTCATCTTTCTCGCTTAGCAATGGTAGTCACAATGAACTATCGACCTTGAACGTTGTCCCTTTTTATATGCTGACCAATATCGGCATGACCGTACGGTAAAGTGAAGTGGTTGGGAAGCCGAACTCGCTTCTGGTACACGATTTGATAAACTTTTTCCAAGGGTCGACTGACGATTTGGTGTGTGGGTAAACGTACAATCTTGTGCGGTTCGTGGGTGGTCACTTTAAAGTTTCGATCCTGTCCAGACTGCAAGGCTTCTTTCAATATGCTAAAGTTCACCACTCGACTGGTGCGATAATTAAGAGTCAATCCTTTCACTTTACACTCCGTGTGCACATCTCCTTGATTGTTCCGGTATTCGTAGCCGTAATTTTTGGGACCGCCACTTGCAAAACTGAGAATCTTGTGGTCAGGATGCTCGTCCGTCCAGGCTCCTAAACGGTCTCCTTCGATGACAGGGTGAGGTTGACCCAGGCGATCAATGTAGATGCAACTGTCCGTGTCAAAATACAGCACACGATCTCCTAATAGTTCTAAAGCTTCGTACAGTTTTAAGCGAGCATGGGCTGTCACGTAGGCCGCAATGATGACATTTCCAAATTCGTCGGCTTCTACAAAGTCCAGTTCTTCTTCGTAATTGATTAAGAGCAAGTCCTCACGAACAACGTCCACGTGTTTCATGTATTTGGTTTTGTCGTGAATCATCTGCAAGTATCGGAAAGGTTCTGTCAAATACTCCGTCTTGGGTAAACACGGTCGTTGTGCCATTTTGCCCCACAAACAATTCAACATCACTTTGGCAAACGATCGCCTTCCTTCGTTTTTCTCGATGTGGTCTAAAGTGATGCCTTCCTGCTTCCAGTATTTCTCTTTGAACTTTGTTTGGTCGTCGGGAGTGTGACACCAGGAAGGGTATCCGCTAGCTTCTTGTTTCAGTTTCAAAAAGGCATTCACGTAGTCTGCAAAAATACCTTTTTGAGAATCGTCGCCCTTGTGGTATTTTTCTGTCTTGGGAAAGTGGTAAATTTCGTACACTTCTAACAGTTGGTATCCCAAGTCCAGAGCTTTAAACAATTCCACGCTGACCCACGTTCCCGTCAAGGCTCGTTCTTCCTGAGTGTGCTGACAAGGGTGGTCTTGGTTGCACGTTTCAGCACAAGTACGACACAAGGGAAACATCAGTTTTCCTTGGCAATGATGTGGTAAAACGGGATGGTACAAGTTCGTGGGAGGCAAGACTTTACACTTGATCAATCCTTCGTATTGTCGAATATTGTCCACGTCGATGTGTTCCGTCAGCAATTGTGGGTGCCCTGCGGGAAAGTGACAATATTTGCACACGTACGGATACAGAGAACACACGTCCAAGTATTTGATTTCTTCTCCTTTCTCCTCGTCGACTTGGTACAGCAAACAGGTGGCATTCGTCCGTCCTCCGTACAAACTGTCCCGCGGGTTCAGAGGGTCCACCAGCTTGTAACTTTCCACGATGCGCTTAAACTCGGGATCGGTTTTCAATCGCTGATCGTACTCGTGTTCCCACATTTCCACTACTTGGTATCCTTGCTCTTCTAACTTCAAGCGTCGCTGACAAGTGGCCTGGTACAAGTCTTCCATGGTCTGTTGTAAAAACTGGTTTTTAGTGTCACGTTGAGGGTAGCAGATGGGACATCCGTGAAATAAGCACCCGTTAAACTCGTACACAATCTTGGGGTTTTCTAAGTCCCAGCCGTCTACCGAATACCTTCCGATGGTCTTTTCGCCTCCTCCGTTGCGAGCATGTTGGATCCATTTGTCTTCCTTCTCACACAAGTAATGTAACCAACGTAGGGCTTTGACCGAGTATTGACGTTTGACAAAATTGGTCGTTTGAGGACTGATGACAGCTAGGGTGTTTTCGGGCATGAATCGTTGACGATACACTAAGGAACACGCTTTGGCAATGGTACAAGCTTCTTTCAAAGGATCGATCCCTCCGTGTTCCATGAACAGTTCTCGAAATTTTCCACAGCAGCGACGTAAAATGTCTACGTCGGAACGACAATATTTTAACATTTCTTCTTGAAAGTCAAAAGGGTCCGAAGCGTGAGTCTGGTACCATGCGTAGAAAGCTTCTCGTTGTTCGGTACGCATGTTGTCGGGGTCGTAGTAGTGAGCCTCAGGCAAATGGGGTAGAACGGCGTGTTGATTGGCTTCGGTATTGAAAAAGTGTGGAAAATAGCCTTTGGCCATTTCTGTCATGCCAAACGTTTTAGGCATGCGGCTCAAAGGCATAGCCAAGTAACTCATTGAATCTTTAAACTGTACTTGTCCCACTTGCATGGAAATGATTTTGGCTCCGTTCAAAGTTACTTTCGGACGTTCGGTACTTTGTTCCGTATAGTATCTCAACAGAAATTGTCCATCGTATCCCGAGAAATTGTGAGCCATCACCGTGGCATGGCGATGACAATCTCCGTAACGTTCGATATCTTCTTGGCTCCACGTCTCGTCGATAGGGTTTAAGATCCATTGGGCAAAATCGGCCAGTGTGTTCGATCCCCGAAAGATTTTTTCACGTCCTCCAGGAATCTTGCTGCAGTAAGGGCAATGAGTCAAGATAGGCTCTTGGATGCACTTCTCGCACGCTCGGTGAGCCACGCAGAAATTAGGAATGTGAATGCCAGTCTCTTGCATGCATTCGAAATCGAAAAAGATGAAATTCCCTTTCTTCTTCTGGTCATTCTCTTCTTCTTCTTCATGTTTGGAATGGTATTTTTGAATGTAGCATTGGTGTTCCAAGTCCACGGTTTGGCGACAAATGTGACATCGCTTCTTTCCTGAACAGACGTGCGCCTTGGCATTGTTGGTACGTATGCCTTGTCCACAAGTAGGGCACAATCTCAAGAGCTGACAAGCACATTTCTGCTGTGAACCTTGCGTCTTTAGGTGTTGTTGGTAACAGGCAGGACTGACAAACGTGCGCTGACAAACAGAGCAATGCACTCGTTCTTGTCCTTCGTCCAGACAGGGTGTAGAAGCTAAACATCCTGAGCATTTCGATCCACAATGCTTGTGTTGCTCTCGATTGTTATAGCCATAGTCACATTTCTCACAGTAATAACTGTATGACAGGAATGCAGTGATACTGGTAATGGCATCAAAATGTTCATCGTGATGATAGACGTGAATGTATTTTCCGTCTTTAAAATCTTGACCTCGAAACAACAGAGGTCCGCGCACTTCTTGAGGGTGAACTTTCAAGGTGTAACGTGGAGCCAAGACGTCTTGCAACTTTTGCATTTCAGGAATGCCGCAGGGTGTGTCTTTAGCTAACCCCGCTTGCTGTAACAGGAGTTCTGCTTCTTTTTGTTGTTTGGCTCGGTCCGATCGTCGAATAGTTTTCCAGGCTCTTTTCCATTCTACCGTATCGTTCTTGTCAGCATACGTTTGTCCCACCACGATGGCACGGGCTAAGCACATCTTGTCTTTTGGATTGTTAATTTGGACGAGACTACGCTTGAGGTTACGCAAGTTGTCTACCAACATCAACTCTTTTTTACCTGTCCCTTGGGGAAGAGACACGTGGGTCATGTACAGTGTCGCTTTTCCGTCCGTGATGTGAAATTTGTCGTTAGATTGTTGTACGTGTTGAATCTTGTCGATGATTTTGGAAGGTGTCAATTCTGTTGGACTGCTAAACTCGATCCAAACGGGAGACTTCAAATTGTCGTGATGAATAGAAAGTCTCAAGCGATCGTCTTCTTTGGCTCGACATTGCCGTTTTAGTGTAGTTAACAAAGAATCCCACACATCGGTGATGAACCCTTCTGCTTTTTCCAAGGGTACGTCAGACTTGAAATCTTTAAATTTCACTGCGTACGTGTAGGCTGTGGTTCTAAATTTTCTGGAAGAGCGTTTGTCCGTCTCCCGAATGTGGTAGTACTTTTCAGGGTTTACGGATGGTAATGGACTTTGATTTGGTGTAGACTCTTTAGGCTTCGATTCTGGTTCACTCATCTCATCTTCAAAATCGCTGGCATGAATTTCAGCCAAGACTTCAGCTACTGTGCGAGGCGATAAATCACGTTTCTGCCTCTTGCTTTCTTCTTCTTCTTTCTTTTCGAAATGATGCGATCGTTTCATCTTGACGGCAAAAAGTCAAATGACTACCTGTGAAACACCATGAACCCTATATATCTGTGTCAGACCAGGGCATATATAAAGGGCTAGTGACTCCCCTCTCAGTATTCATTTCGCTCTCAAGCCGACCAGCACAATGGAAGAACCCACACAGATCGAACTTCTGATTAGAGCATTGCGAGGTGTGATAAGAAAGTTTTCTTCAGACAAGCCAACGGACTACTCTCCTTCCTTTCAAGATAAAAGTCAAGATACTTGCTATATCTGTCAAAAGAAAGGGCATTGGGCTACAGAATGTCCAGACCGTCAAAGAAGCAAGGCCAGTGTCAAAAGAAACAAAAGTCAAGATACCTGTTATCATTGTCAAGAGAGAGGACATTGGTCTTCAGAGTGCCCTAAGAAACAACAGGAGCAGGAGAAGGAGGAAGAAGAAACAGAGGTAACCTTGACAAAAGAAGAACCCCGACACGTTCGGAAAGAGAAGACAGAAAAGAAAAGAAGACGAGAAAAATGTGAGGAAGAAGAAGAGGAAGAAGAGGAAAAAAGTGTAAAAGTGAAGAAATTGAAAAAACAGAGAGAGTGAAAGAAAAAAGAGATAGAAGAAATCTATGAACTTTTTTAAAAGTATTGTGTTGTGTTATGTTGTGATATTGAATTGTAAAAAATTTGTAACAGAATAGACCAAACTGAAAAAACGTAAGTGTCTCTTGGTTTTCATTATTTAGAAATAATAAGGACCTACACTCATACACTCACAACACGTACATCATAGGGTTAAAGAAGGGATTTTGAGTTTTAATTGATTTTGGCAAAATGAATAGTCACTCTTTTCGAGGGTATTGGGTAGCCCTGAAAAGGACTGTTGAGTGTTTGTTTTTTTCCTTAGAACAAACTCAGGAACGAGAATCAATTCGCTTTAACTGTCTTAAGCCTTTGCCACGGCCAAGGCCTGCTTGTGGACTTGCTCCTGTCAATGATCTAGTAGATATCACTAGGGGTGGTATCTCTGGTGTAGTCACAGGGTTAGGTTGTTTGGCTCGGGAAGGTCTTTTTCTCTTGGGTCGTAATAAAGAAGTCTGATACATTTGTTTCAGACTTCTTAACTCAGCCAAAATGTCCAAGAGTACCGTGACCGTTTGACTTTCGCTGTTCTCCTTCTCTCCTAGACTTTGTTTCTTCTCTACTGCTTCTTCTTCTTCCTGTCGTTTCCTTCTTGCCTCTTCTTCTTCTTCTCGCTGTTTCTGTTCAAGAAGAAATACTTGCTCTACTTCTTTCTGCTGCTGTAAAAATTTCTCCAATTCTTCTCTCTGTCTTTGTTTAAAATCGTCGACACGTGGTAATGAAGGAGAAAGTGGCGAAGGTACTAGTACCGGAACAAATTCTTGGGAAGAAGATAAAAAATCTACTAAATCCCAGTTGAAATCAACCTCTTCGGGAAGTAGCACTGTGTTCACTTTGGTAGCTGCTGCTGTACCATTACTTCTCGTCTCCACAGCCGGCGCACCCCAATTCATTGTCTTCTTAGGTTCCGTCATGTTTCACAAAACACTACCGCATCGATTCACTGCGCACAGACGCTAGTGTGCCTATATAGGAAATGTGACATCACAGGTAGCTCTCTTCGGATTGGAAGACAGACTCCGCGAAGTGACTGAATTTTGTAACGCGTGTTGGGATTGGTGAACCCTTTCAATCCGTTTCGATCCGGTCTTCTACTATAAATAAACGCGGTTCACTTCATTTCCTTCACCTGTTCTCGTCACAGAGAAGATGTTGATCGACGTAGAATCCTCTACTTTGGTATCCTCAATGCTGTTCCGTACAGACTTACCCATGTATGTGAAAACAAAATGGACTGTCATCCGGATCACCGGGGCCACTCTTTGGAAAAGATGTTATGTGGAAAGACAAGGCTGTCTTAAGCGGACTCTCATCTACGGACCAGAAGTGAGACACAGCTTAAGACAAACTTTGAGAAATTTGAGGAAGATAAGAAGACCTATGCGATGTCCTGTATGTTAACAGAATAGTGTTAACATCACATCACAAACAACGGCCCTTTTCAGGGCCACTTCCAATGCCTCGAAAAGATCTTAATTTTCATTTTGTCTCCAACCTAAACGAATATATATATAAAACCCTTCCTCTACTAAAAACACGAACGCTCTTGATTCGTGTTTGTCTATAACCCTCTCTCAGGTAGCCTGACGTCACAGTACTTCTCTTTTTGCTACATTGTTACCAGTGTGACGTCATGCCACCTGTCACTTATCGCTCTACAAACCCACAGTCTCCTAGTCACCGCTCTACAAAATTTCCATTGTCGCTATACAGGCCCAGGGTGTTCTAGGCCCTCTACTCCATTTTCCATTGTCGCTATACAGGCCCAGGGTGTTCTAGTCCCTCTACTCCATTTTCCATTGTCGCTATACAGGCCCAGGGTGTTGACCTACTTCTTGGGGCTATACTGGCCCAGGGGGGGGTCTGTAATGCTAATTCCCATTGTCGCTACGGTAACCCACTATACTACTAGCAGTAATTCAAGTACTTTTTGACACGTCTTATTAAAGATGTTATTTATTTTGTTGTAACAAAATATGAAAAACAACTATTTCTCTGTCTTGTATTCATTTAGGCAGTTGCAGATTATATTGAATTATATATGACATCCATCAATCATTGTTATTTCGTTAATCTATACCAAATGTGGGTCTTAAAATCATAAACTGACTTTGTTGACTGCATTAGTATCAAGAAAAACTACATGTTAATTTGGATGTTTCATATCACAAGACAAGACCAATGACGTTATGAGAATTTGTATGTAAAGGTTTATATTTTTGAAAAGATGCTGACAGGTATAATAAGCATGATATGTATTCCCACCATCATATTCTATAGCATGACCATACAATTTTATGCAGGTCTATCCACCATTTAATTAGCCGCACCACCATATTATATGGTGAGGCCAAACAGTTTTACCAGTTTGCATCCATCTTGTCACTATACTGTGAATTTTGTTCTGCTCAATAACTGTTGCAGGGCTTCATGGATTGAAACCACATTTTTGTACACGATTGTGATCAGTGGTGTAGCAACCTCCCAAGCTGGGGGCCCAGGTCATGTGGGCACCCTAATTCTAAACAAACACCTTATTTATTGTTGGGGTACCCAGCCTTTAGTTGGGGGTGGGTGGATGGGAATTCCGAATTTCTTGCTAGGCCACTGAGAGTGATAGGTCACTACAAAAGAAACATACTCGTGAGGTTATAAGACAACTTTATATCACCTCATGACAATTGCAGCTCAATTGTGCTTTATTCAAAACAGAAATAATCAATAGTCTTACTCTTATCCTGTAATAACTAAATATGATGAGCCACTGAGTTACTTTTTGTTGTCAGACAGGCATAATTGTACACAATGCACATAGGTCAGCTATACCTGATCATATTTATTTATATGTATGGATTAGACTTAAGCTTCGATCTCAGTTCAGAATAAGTTAAGGAGCTGATTTCTCTTTTGTTCTCCTATTACTGCATTTTGAAAAATGTTACAGTACTGATTTGCATCCTCTGACTCTTCCATGTTGATGACAATGAGAATATCATCATCTGTTAAAATACACAAGTTATGCAGTACACATGCTGCCATAACAAGATTACAAATATTTTCAACATCAGTACAGTGAAGTGCAGTCAAACGCCTAAATCGACCCTTTAGGTGACCAATGGTCCTTTCTACAGTTTGTCTGATTCCTGATATGGCCCTGTTGTATCTCCGTTGCTGAGCAGTCAAGTGGCCATTGTTCCGGAAAGGTGTTTGTAGCCATATCTTTAGAGGATAAGCACTATCTCCGACTAGAAACTCTTGCCTCAAGATGTGATTGTTTTCTGCTTTCTCATACAAAGGGGAATTTCTGAGAACCCTTGCATCGTGTGTTGATCCTGGCCATCCAACAAATGCATCCGTTATAAGCATCCTGTCGTCTACAACAATTTTTAGTTGTACTGATGGGAAGCCTTTTCTGTTAATATAGTCTCTTTCCCCAGCCACAAGATTGACTAATCGAATATGTGTGCCATCAATCACCCCTGCATCATGAGGAATACCACTGACAGCCTGAAAAGAAGCCACAATTTCTTGACGGCGGTCATGATCAGGCCATTTAATAAATTTGTTAGCACTGTCTGCAATAACCTTGGCGACGGAATGAATACAGCCTTGGGCAGTATTAGGGGAAATACCAAATAGGTTCGCAGTCTCTCTAACACTTTCTAAGTTACTAATATGCCACAGAAACACTAGTAGCTGTTTAGCGGGAGAAACTGCGTCCCGTCCTCCGTCTTTCCTGAACAAAGCATCCCTAAACTCTGGCAATAACAAGTTATAAACAGTTTTCCCAACCCTGAAATGTCGACGGAACTCGTGGTCATCCATATTAGGTATAATTTCCTCAGCAAAGCATTTCACTTTGGCCACATCATCTCGCCGAGCTAATATGCCAAGCAAAATAATATCGTTTATACACTGAGTTAGATTCTTCTCCTTCTATCGCGAAAAATTCTTCACAAATTGGCAGTAAGACCTTAGTGTCGTTCAGAGCCGCCATATTGTAGTACGTTCTACAAATTCGAGAGCTGTGATCGCGCGCGCAACGTTCTCATTGTTCGACTGACGCAGGAATGTGATCTTCTTGTTCAGGAACGGGTCTCTCGAATGCATCCATAGGGTCCGCCGTATGACAAGCATTATCATCCCGACCTGGACGACATCCGGCTTATCCTATTTCCCCCCGATTCTTCTTTACCCGCCCCATTTTATAAGGTCTGTCAAGGTTTGGGCAGTGATATCTGTTTTTTAATGTTGATGTTAGGATTCTTTGAATAGTAAATAATGTTGGTTGATTAAATCATTTTAACTGATTTTTTTTTCTTTTTTTTTTTTTTTCCTCTTTTTTTCCCCTTCTCCTTCTTTTTTTTTTTTTCTTTTTTTTTTTCTTTTTAATTCGTTGGGATGATGTTAAGTTTCCTTTCTTTTTCTATTGGGCAGTTACCGTTATCATCTGTTTAAATGTTAATTAATTTTGACTGACACTGTGGGGCAGGTGTGGCTATCATGAGGGGTCCGCCGTATGACAGGCATTATCGTCCCACTGCAGACGACTTCCAACTTTTCCCATAACCCCGGATTTTTCTTTCCCTGCCTCTTTTGTATGGTCTTTCAAGCTATTTGTCTGGGTAGTCCCCTTTAATCCCATTAATCTCTATTTTTCCCCCTTTTTCCTTCTTTTATTCCATCTCCTCTTAATCTTTTATTTTGTTTTATTTTTAAGTCCAGATTCATTGATAAAGTTTAAAATATTCTGGTGTGTTGAGTTAATGTTAGGTTTTTGTTTCCTAGGAATTCCGGGTATGTTAATGGGGATCCAATTTCGTTTTGTGCACTTTGGAACTTGGTTCTTTCTATCTTATATTTGGAACAATTGTTGAATATGTGATATAGGACTTCTGGAGTTTGGCAGTGGAAGCAGTTGATGGTGGGTGGTTTGGGTCCTATGTGCTTTCCAAAGCTGCCAGCTAATTTAGTCCTGCCCGTGGTAATTCTGTTAATAATTTTCTGTTCAGAGCTATTTACTTTTGGTGGTTTGATGGTTCTGTTTACATCCCTCGGGATGGCAAAAGGTTTCCGTCCTTTGGTATTTTGATTCCAAAGTTTCTTCCATTTGTTGTTGATATTTGTTTTGATAATGCTTTGGATTTCAGGTACAGTATATTTAAGGGGGGTGGGCAGGATTTAGGTCTCCTAAGTTTTGTCTAGCGACCTTATCAGTAAGTTCATTACCTAAGATTCCTATGTGGGATGGTATCTACATGAATTCTACTATCTGTTTATTAGTGTTATGTTCTTTAAGTAGAAAGTAAATTTTGCTGAGAAAATGTTTTGTCTCTTGATTTAGTGTTGTTTGATTGTATGGATGTAATGACACTAAGTGGGTCGCTTATTATTGCTGATTTGTTAACGTTGTTAATTTTAATCCATTTCAGAGCTTCCAGAATGGCCCAGAATTCTGCTGTAAAAGTGGAGAGTTAATCAGGTAATCTGGATTCCATTTGAGTGTTGCATTCCGGGACCACCACTGCTGCTGCAGATCTAGGTGGTTCTGATGTTTTGGAACCATCAGTGTATATCTTGATGAAATCTGAGTATGAGTCAAGTATTTTCATTGTAATGGTGGTTTTCAGCTTTAGTTCTTGTTCAAGTTTGTTACCAAGTTCGGTAGCTTTTGTGTTCATCATTGGTCTAGAGTTTATCCAGGGTGCTTGGTCAGGGTATTTCGTGGGTTCGGCCTGATAATTCGTTATTGGTAGTTGTTTCATTAGCTCGTTAATTAGTCTCCCTCTTGGGATATTTGGAACTAGCTTACAACTGAAATGGGTTTTTTGCGCATGGAAATTCTTCGGAGGGGGGGGGGGCGAAACGTGTTTGGGTGGATTGTTAAACGTGCTGCATATCTTAAAAGGAACTCTTATCGTTTTGTCTGCAATGGCAGTTCTCCAGGGTACCAGTGCAGATAATCAGAGCTTTTCTTTGAATAGTATCCAGTTTTTTAAGATATTGTTGATTAGCTGAGTTGTATACTTGACAACCATTATCCAATTTCGATCTTTTGAGAGCTATATTTATAGTTAGCAGTGTTTCTTGGTTGGATCCCCATGTAGTTCCATTAAGGTTTCGTAATAAGTTTAAGTCTTTATTACAATTTTTAATCAGGCTGTTTTTAATATGGTGCTTCCAGTTAAGGTGTTCATTAAAAAACACGCCTAGGAACAATACTACCTTGACAAAGTTGATAGTTTTATTTTGGATGTAAAGTTTAGGGTATATTAAGTTGTTATTTTGTTTTGGGGTGAAAATAATAGCTACCGTTTTTTTCTGTGAAATCTTAAACCTCCATTTTTCCACCCACCTCCCTATGTTATGTAAACTTTGCTGAATTTCTTCCATTACTTGGTAACTAGCGGGGTTGCCGGCTGTCCACATGCCGCAGTCATCAGCAAATTGAGATAGATCTATTTTATTTGATGTTAAGTTGCGGTCAAGGTCATTAATCATGTACGCTCCTTTAGGGGTGTGTGTGCTATTTTCCAGGAAGTACGCCTCGAAGCAAGTTTCTCCTACTCTAGTGATAATATTTTGACCTGTTAGAAAGTTTTCAATCGAAATAAACATCTCCCGATTGACGAACGCAACATTTTATGTCACAAGCACGGACATGAAGGAAAACATCACTCTCTCACCAACTACCCATATCTTCTACCAAACAATTCACAATGATATCAGTGCTAAACTAAAATAAATTTTTATACAAACAACACACTAATACCAAACTTTTTGTGTTTAGTGATAAGTGTTTTTTGTTAAGGAACCACACACACACACGTACGCGCACGCGCACAAACACACACACAAAAATATACACACACGTACGCGCACGCACACAAACACACAAACAAAAATACACACACACACAAAATTATATTTTTGGCAACTTGATTAGTCTCTCTTTTCTAGGTATCTGGTTAGCCCTGAGAAGGGCTGTTTTTTTTTAAAAACTCCAAATGCACCTGGTTAATGTCCGAACCTTCCAGGCCGGGCACCACATTAGCAAAGGCGGCTCCAGTCATTCTCCTAACTGATACGTGTGGTCGGGAGCGCAGTGGTCTCATCATCCCAGTTTTCACTTTGAGGGATAGTGAATAATTGTTCCTTCTGTCTTCTATTCTGCACCCGGGGATGATGAGGTCTCTGCGGCTCCCACTCTTGCCGCAGTTTTTCCAACTCCTACTTCCAGTTTTCCATCTGGGAAACAGCGGCTCTTGGTACTGGTGGTAGTTGTAATGCGCGGACCTAAAAGAAACACTCACGTCCACTTTTTTCCTACAAACACACTTTATATTATCACTCATATATCTAAAAAACACACACTATCTTACAAGTCAGGGAAACGAAGTGTTTATAGGCACATTTCAATGTTTTACTCACACACACACACACACACACACACACACACACACACACACACACACACACACACACACACACACACACACACTCACTATTTAACAAGCCAGAAAAACTAAGTGTTTATAGGCATACTTCTATTTTTTAACCTACCAACACACAATGACAGACAAATTTTGGCAATAGAATAGTATATCTTTTCTAGATTGTTTGGGGTAGCCCTGAAAAGGGTTGTTTTGTTCGGGGTTATGGCAATCTCTTATTGTCTAAGATTGCGTCCGCGTCTGGCTGCAGGCTTTCCCTCAGGATAGGGTCTGCTTCTTCGGAACTCTTTTGTGTGCACACGACAGTCCACAAAATCTCTGTCCGACTCCTGCTGTTGTTGTTGTTGCTGCTGCTGCTGTTTCTGAAGCCTGTACTTCTCGGTCCATTCTTCTTTCTCCTTCTTGATTTTGTCTTTAAACACCTCTTCAATCAGGTCTTGGACCACTTTTAACATCCTGACATTTTCAATCTCATCAGGCGTGGGTGCAAATGGACGCGTGCTTCGTTCATTTTTGCTAGTCTTGAAGACATCTTCATAGGTTGACGCATTAACAAAAGGTGGTCAGACTGGATATGGCTCAAGCGCGGACGCGATAGAAGACATCCCTACGATTTTTTTTTTTGAGTAGGAACGCTATAGCTCATCTCATGGTGAGGTATAGAGACAAGTCAAAGAGCATGTATAGTGATAAAATATTTTTAACAAACCACCAACACTTTTTTCAAAAGATAACACTTTTATTGAACCTACAATTAACCAACACATAATATAACAATTCATACAATATCAAATAGCACATTTTTGACAAGGTTGACAAAATTGTGAAGTCAAGTTAGACTTCCACTGATGGAGGTCATTTGGCCATTGATGTATATTACGTTTCCTAGCTAAAGATAAGAGATATCCATAATGGTCACAATACCATAGATCTACTTTTTCATCGTTTCTAGAAGAGTCACGATCAAAATAAATCACTAAATGTTCTAAGGGATATCCAAGACTGCGTTAATGAAGAAAATACTCACAATATTGTCCACACGCCATGGGATCTGTGCCTTGTAATTTCACATTATTGAAGTGAGTTGTCTTGGCATTTCTTCTCATAAAGTCGATGATGTCGTCTTCCAAAGGCGGTAATCCATACGAATCAAAATAGTCCACACAGGCATCGTGGGGAAAGTAGACGGCTACTCAGTGGGTTCCTGGGAGATGACTGTAGTCCGTGTTGATGACATTACCTTGATGGTCTTTGGGTTTGCGATGAGGAATTTTATCTTTAGCGCACTCGACAGGATTCCAAGAAGTGGTGTACGAACTGTGTTTCAAGAGGAAATAAAGTTCCCAGGTATCCATTTTTTTTTTCCTTGTTTCACATGTGATAATAAATCATCAATACAATTCTGACCTTTTGCTTGAAAATCTCTCTCAAGTAAATTTGTCTCCGTCCTCTGTGGAAAGAAAGCTTCGATGCGATAGATCTCTAGAGCATCAATGGAGGGGAGGAATGGTCATGCAAGGCTTTATACCACTGATGCAACACTGCTTCTTCCGAGATGAGACCCCAAGCGTCCTCCAGATACTCGTCCAGTTTTTCTTCTTGACTTATCATCAGACATTGATCGTGTTGCATTTGACTGGGATGATCGTTTTGACATCCATAGCAATGTTTCTTGGTCTATGCCGTAATTTTATCCGACAGGTGCTTAACAAAACAGGGAACTAAATAGTTTTCTTGTTCTGGCCAACTGGCCATCACCACGGACGTCACCATGTTCTCTTTGTCATTGTCTTTTTCTGTGGGGTCCAAGATATCCCCCCATTCAATTTCCAAAGATTTTCTACATTCAAAGAGGGATTAGAGTCTTCCATAACTTCTAATAGTCTAGAATGACTTCTCTCAAACTGCTGATTTCTATCGTATTGTCGAATTCGGCATACAAGATGACGTTCGGTAAGAGC
>JAECUM010090892.1:0-42795 GCA_016617855.1 Megalonaias nervosa
GACTTTGTTTCTGCTCTACTGCTTCTTCTTCTTCCTGTTGTTTCCTTCTTGCCTCTTCTTCTTCTTCTCGCTGTTTCTGTTCAAGAAGAAATACTTGCTCTGCTTCTTTCTGCTGCTGTAAAAATTTCTCCAATTCTTCTCTCTGTCTTTGCTTAAAATCGTCGACACGTGGTAATGAAGGAGAAAGTGGCGAAGGTACTGGTACCGGAACAAATTCTTGGGAAGAAGATAAAAAATCTACTAAATCCCAGTTGAAATCAACCTCTTCGGGAAGTAGCACTGTATTCACTTTGGTAGCTGCTGCTGTACCATTACTTCTCGTCTCCACAGCCGGTGCACCCCAATTCATTGTCTTCTTAGGTTCCGTCATGTTTCACAAAACAATACCGCATCGATTCCCTGCGCACAGACGCTAGTGTGCCTATATAGGAAATGTGACGTCACAGGTAGCTCTCTTAGGATTGGAAGACAGACTCCGCGAAGTGACTGAATTTTGTAACGCGTGTTGGGATTGGTGAACCCTTTCAATCCGTTTCGATCCGGTCTTCCACTATAAATCAACGCGGTTCACTTCATTTCCTTCACCTGTCCTCGTCACAGAGAAGATGTTGATCGACGTAGAATCCTCTACTTTGGTATCCTCAATGCTGTTCCGTACAGACTTACCCATGTATGTGAAAACAAAATGGACTGTCATCCGGATCACCGGGGCCACTCTTTGGAAAAGATGTTATGTGGAAAGACAAGGCTGTCTTAAGCGGACTCTCATCTACGGACCAGAAGTGAGACACAGCTTAAGACAAACTTTGAGAAATTTGAGGAAGATAAGAAGACCTATGCGATGTCCTGTATGTTAACAGAATGGTGTTAACATCACATAACAAACAACGGCCCTTTTCAGGGCCACTTCCAATGCCTCGAAAAGATCTTAATTTTCATTTTATCTCCACCCTAAACGAATATATATAAAACCCTTCCTCTACTAAAAAAAACACGAACGCTCTTGATTCGTGTTTGTCTATAGCCCTCTCTCAGGTAGCTTGACGTCACAGTACTTCTCTTTTTGCTACATTGCTACCAGTGTGACGTCATGCCACCTGTCGCTTATCGCTCTACAAACCCACAGTCTCCTAGTCACCGCTCTACAAAATTTCCATTGTCGCTATATAGGCCCAGGGTGTTCTAGGCCCTCTACTCCATTTTCCATTGTCGCTATACAGGCCCAGGGTGTTCTAGTCCCTCTACTCCATTTTCCATTGTCGCTATACAGGCCCAGGGTGTTGACCTACTTCTTGGGGCTATACTGGCCCAGGGGGGGGTCTGTAATGCTAATTCCCATTGTCGCTACGGTAACCCACTATACTACTAGCAGTAATTCAAGTACTTTTTGACACGTCTTATTAAAGATGTTATTTATTTTGTTGTAACAAAATATGAAAAACAACTATTTCTCTGTCTTGTATTCATTTAGGCAGTTGCAGATTATATTGAATTATATATGACATCCATCAATCATTGTTATTTCGTTAATCTATACCAAATGTGGGTCTTAAAATCATAAACTGACTTTGTTGACTGCATTAGTATCAAGAAAAACTACATGTTAATTTGGATGTTTCATATCACAAGACAAGACCAATGACGTTATGAGAATTTGTATGTAAAGGTTTATATTTTTGAAAAGATGCTGACAGGTATAATAAGCATGATATGTATTCCCACCATCATATTCTATAGCATGACCATACAATTTTATGCAGGTCTATCCACCATTTAATTAGCCGCACCACCATATTATATGGTGAGGCCAAACAGTTTTACCAGTTTGCATCCATCTTGTCACTATACTGTGAATTTTGTTCTGCTCAATAACTGTTGCAGGGCTTCATGGATTGAAACCACATTTTTGTACACGATTGTGATCAGTGGTGTAGCAACCTCCCAAGCTGGGGGCCCAGGTCATGTGGGCACCCTAATTCTAAACAAACACCTTATTTATTGTTGGGGTACCCAGCCTTTAGTTGGGGGTGGGTGGATGGGAATTCCGAATTTCTTGCTAGGCCACTGAGAGTGATAGGTCACTACAAAAGAAACATACTCGTGAGGTTATAAGACAACTTTATATCACCTCATGACAATTGCAGCTCAATTGTGCTTTATTCAAAACAGAAATAATCAATAGTCTTACTCTTATCCTGTAATAACTAAATATGATGAGCCACTGAGTTACTTTTTGTTGTCAGACAGGCATAATTGTACACAATGCACATAGGTCAGCTATACCTGATCATATTTATTTATATGTATGGATTAGACTTAAGCTTCGATCTCAGTTCAGAATAAGTTAAGGAGCTGATTTCTCTTTTGTTCTCCTATTACTGCATTTTGAAAAATGTTACAGTACTGATTTGCATCCTCTGACTCTTCCATGTTGATGACAATGAGAATATCATCATCTGTTAAAATACACAAGTTATGCAGTACACATGCTGCCATAACAAGATTACAAATATTTTCAACATCAGTACAGTGAAGTGCAGTCAAACGCCTAAATCGACCCTTTAGGTGACCAATGGTCCTTTCTACAGTTTGTCTGATTCCTGATATGGCCCTGTTGTATCTCCGTTGCTGAGCAGTCAAGTGGCCATTGTTCCGGAAAGGTGTTTGTAGCCATATCTTTAGAGGATAAGCACTATCTCCGACTAGAAACTCTTGCCTCAAGATGTGATTGTTTTCTGCTTTCTCATACAAAGGGGAATTTCTGAGAACCCTTGCATCGTGTGTTGATCCTGGCCATCCAACAAATGCATCCGTTATAAGCATCCTGTCGTCTACAACAATTTTTAGTTGTACTGATGGGAAGCCTTTTCTGTTAATATAGTCTCTTTCCCCAGCCACAAGATTGACTAATCGAATATGTGTGCCATCAATCACCCCTGCATCATGAGGAATACCACTGACAGCCTGAAAAGAAGCCACAATTTCTTGACGGCGGTCATGATCAGGCCATTTAATAAATTTGTTAGCACTGTCTGCAATAACCTTGGCGACGGAATGAATACAGCCTTGGGCAGTATTAGGGGAAATACCAAATAGGTTCGCAGTCTCTCTAACACTTTCTAAGTTACTAATATGCCACAGAAACACTAGTAGCTGTTTAGCGGGAGAAACTGCGTCCCGTCCTCCGTCTTTCCTGAACAAAGCATCCCTAAACTCTGGCAATAACAAGTTATAAACAGTTTTCCCAACCCTGAAATGTCGACGGAACTCGTGGTCATCCATATTAGGTATAATTTCCTCAGCAAAGCATTTCACTTTGGCCACATCATCTCGCCGAGCTAATATGCCAAGCAAAATAATATCGTTTATACACTGAGTTAGATTCTTCTCCTTCTATCGCGAAAAATTCTTCACAAATTGGCAGTAAGACCTTAGTGTCGTTCAGAGCCGCCATATTGTAGTACGTTCTACAAATTCGAGAGCTGTGATCGCGCGCGCAACGTTCTCATTGTTCGACTGACGCAGGAATGTGATCTTCTTGTTCAGGAACGGGTCTCTCGAATGCATCCATAGGGTCCGCCGTATGACAAGCATTATCATCCCGACCTGGACGACATCCGGCTTATCCTATTTCCCCCCGATTCTTCTTTACCCGCCCCATTTTATAAGGTCTGTCAAGGTTTGGGCAGTGATATCTGTTTTTTAATGTTGATGTTAGGATTCTTTGAATAGTAAATAATGTTGGTTGATTAAATCATTTTAACTGATTTTTTTTTCTTTTTTTTTTTTTTTCCTCTTTTTTTCCCCTTCTCCTTCTTTTTTTTTTTTTTTCTTTTTTTTTTTCTTTTTAATTCGTTGGGATGATGTTAAGTTTCCTTTCTTTTGCTATTGGGCAGTTACCGTTATCATCTGTTTAAATGTTAATTAATTTTGATTGACACTGTGGGGCAGGTGTGGCTATCATGAGGGGTCCGCCGTATGACAGGCATTATCGTCCCACTGCAGACGACTTCCAACTTTTCCCATAACCCCGGATTTTTCTTTCCCTGCCTCTTTTGTATAGTCTTTCAAGCTATTTGTCTGGGTAGTCCCCTTTAATCCCATTAATCTCTATTTTTCCCCCTTTTTCCTTCTTTTATTCCCTCTCCTCTTAATCTTTTATTTTGTTTTATTTTTAAGTCCAGATTCATTGATAAAGTTTAAAATATTCTGGTATGTTGAGTTAATGTTAGGTTTTTGTTTCCTAGGAATTCCGGGTATGTTAATGGGGATCCAATTTCGTTTTGTGCACTTTGGAACTTGATTCTTTCTATCTTATATTTGGAACAATTGTTGAATATGTGATATAGGACTTCTGGAGTTTGGCAGTGGAAGCAGTTGATGGTGGGTGGTTTGGGTCCTATGTGCTTTCCAAAGCTGCCAGCTAATTTAGTCCTGCCCGTGGTAATTCTGTTAATAATTTTCTGTTCAGAGCTATTTACTTTTGGTGGTTTGATGGTTCTGTTTACATCCCTCGGGATGGCAAAAGGTTTCCGTCCTTTGGTATTTTGATTCCAAAGTTTCTTCCATTTGTTGTTGATATTTGTTTTGATAATGCTTTGGATTTCAGGTAAGTATATTTAAGGGGGGTGGGCAGGATTTAGGTCTCCTAAGTTTTGTCTAGCGACCTTATCAGTAAGTTCATTACCTAAGATTCCTATGTGGGATGGTATCTACATGAATTCTACTATCTGTTTATTAGTGTTATGTTCTTTAAGTAGAAAGTAAATTTTGCTGAGAAAATGTTTTGTCTCTTGATTTAGTGTTGTTTGATTGTATGGATGTAATGACACTAAGTGGGTCGCTTATTATTGCTGATTTGTTAACGTTGTTAATTTTAATCCATTTCAGAGCTTCCAGAATGGCCCAGAATTCTGCTGTAAAAGTGGAGAGTTAATCAGGTAATCTGGATTCCATTTGAGTGTTGCATTCCGGGACCACCACTGCTGCTGCAGATCTAGGTGGTTCTGATGTTTTGGAACCATCAGTGTATATCTTGATGAAATCTGAGTATGAGTCAAGTATTTTCATTGTAATGGTGGTTTTCAGCTTTAGTTCTTGTTCAAGTTTGTTACCAAGTTCGGTAGCTTTTGTGTTCATCATTGGTCTAGAGTTTATCCAGGGTGCTTGGTCAGGGTATTTCGTGGGTTCGGCCTGATAATTCGTTATTGGTAGTTGTTTCATTAGCTCGTTAATTAGTCTCCCTCTTGGGATATTTGGAACTAGCTTACAACTGAAATGGGTTTTTTGCGCATGGAAATTCTTCGGAGGGGGGGGGGGCGAAACGTGTTTGGGTGGATTGTTAAACGTGCTGCATATCTTAAAAGGAACTCTTATCGTTTTGTCTGCAATGGCAGTTCTCCAGGGTACCAGTGCAGATAATCAGAGCTTTTCTTTGAATAGTATCAAGTTTTTTAAGATATTGTTGATTAGCTGAGTTGTATACTTGACAACCATTATCCAATTTCGATCTTTTGAGAGCTATATTTATAGTTAGCAGTGTTTCTTGGTTGGATCCCCATGTAGTTCCATTAAGGTTTCGTAATAAGTTTAAGTCTTTATTACAATTTTTAATCAGGCGGTTTTTAATATGGTGCCTCCAGTTAAGGTGTTCATAAAAAAACACGCCTAGGAACAATACTACCTTGACAAAGTTGATAGTTTTATTTTGGATGTAAAGTTTAGGGTATATTAAGTTGTTATTTTGTTTTGGGGTGAAATAATAGCTACCGTTTTTTTCTGTGAAATCTTAAACCTCCATTTTTCCACCCACCTCCCTATGTTATGTAAACTTTGCTGAATTTCTTCCATTACTTGGTAACTAGCGGGGTTGCCGGCTGTCCACATGCCGCAGTCATCAGCAAATTGAGATAGATCTATTTTATTTGATGTTAAGTTGCGGTCAAGGTCATTAATCATGTACGCTCCTTTAGGGGTGTGTGTGCTATTTTCCAGGAAGTACGCCTCGAAGCAAGTTTCTCCTACTCTAGTGATAATATTTTGACCTGTTAGAAAGTTTTCAATCGAAATAAACATCTCCCGATTGACGAACGCAACATTTTATGTCACAAGCACGGACATGAAGGAAAACATCACTCTCTCACCAACTACCCATATCTTCTACCAAACAATTCACAATGATATCAGTGCTAAACTAAAATAAATTTTTATACAAACAACACACTAATACCAAACTTTTTGTGTTTAGTGATAAGTGTTTTTTGTTAAGGAACCACACACACACACGTACGCGCACGCGCACAAACACACACACAAAAATATACACACACGTACGCGCACGCACACAAACACACAAACAAAAATACACACACACACAAAATTATATTTTTGGCAACTTGATTAGTCTCTCTTTTCTAGGTATCTGGTTAGCCCTGAGAAGGGCTGTTTTTTTTTAAAAACTCCAAATGCACCTGGTTAATGTCCGAACCTTCCAGGCCGGGCACCACATTAGCAAAGGCGGCTCCAGTCATTCTCCTAACTGATACGTGTGGTCGGGAGCGCAGTGGTCTCATCATCCCAGTTTTCACTTTGAGGGATAGTGAATAATTGTTCCTTCTGTCTTCTATTCTGCACCCGGGGATGATGAGGTCTCTGCGGCTCCCACTCTTGCCGCAGTTTTTCCAACTCCTACTTCCAGTTTTCCATCTGGGAAACAGCGGCTCTTGGTACTGGTGGTAGTTGTAATGCGCGGACCTAAAAGAAACACTCACGTCCACTTTTTTCCTACAAACACACTTTATATTATCACTCATATATCTAAAAAACACACACTATCTTACAAGTCAGGGAAACGAAGTGTTTATAGGCACATTTCAATGTTTTACTCACACACACACACACACACACACACACACACACACACACACACACACACACACACACACACACACACACACACTCACTATTTAACAAGCCAGAAAAACTAAGTGTTTATAGGCATACTTCTATTTTTTAACCTACCAACACACAATGACAGACAAATTTTGGCAATAGAATAGTATATCTTTTCTAGATTGTTTGGGGTAGCCCTGAAAAGGGTTGTTTTGTTCGGGGTTATGGCAATCTCTTATTGTCTAAGATTGCGTCTTCGTCTGGCTGCAGGCTTTCCCTCAGGATAGGGTCTGCTTCTTCGGAACTCTTTTGTGTGCACACGACAGTCCACAAAATCTCTGTCCGGCTCCTGCCGTTCTTGTTGTTGCTGCTGCTGCTGTTTCTGAAGCCTGTACTTCTCGGTCCATTCTTCTTTCTCCTTCTTGATTTTGTCTTTAAACACCTCTTCAATCAGGTCTTGGACCACTTTTAACATCCTGACATTTTCAATCTCATCAGGCGTGGGTGCAAATGGACGCGTGCTTCGTTCATTTTTGCTAGTCTTGAAGACATCTTCATAGGTTGACGCATTAACAAAAGGTGGTCAGACTGGATATGGCTCAAGCGCGGACGCGATAGAAGACATCCCTACGATTTTTTTTTTTGAGTAGGAACGCTATAGCTCATCTCATGGTGAGGTATAGAGACAAGTCAAAGAGCATGTATAGTGATAAAATATTTTTAACAAACCACCAACACTTTTTTCAAAAGATAACACTTTTATTGAACCTACAATTAACCAACACATAATATAACAATTCATACAATATCAAATAGCACATTTTTGACAAGGTTGACAAAATTGTGAAGTCAAGTTAGACTTCCACTGATGGAGGTCATTTGGCCATTGATGTATATTACGTTTCCTAGCTAAAGATAAGAGATATCCATAATGGTCACAATACCATAGATCTACTTTTTCATCGTTTCTAGAAGAGTCACGATCAAAATAAATCACTAAATGTTCTAAGGGATATCCAAGACTGCGTTAATGAAGAAAATACTCACAATATTGTCCACACGCCATGGAATCTGTGCCTTGTAATTTCACATTATTGAAGTGAGTTGTCTTGGCATTTCTTCTCATAAAGTCGATGATGTCGTCTTCCAAAGGCGGTAATCCATACGAATCAAAATAGTCCACACAGGCATCGTGGGGAAAGTAGACGGCTACTCAGTGGGTTCCTGGGAGATGACTGTAGTCCGTGTTGATGACATTACCTTGATGGTCTTTGGGTTTGCGATGAGGAATTTTATCTTTAGCGCACTCGACAGGATTCCAAGAAGTGGTGTACGAACTGTGTTTCAAGAGGAAATAAAGTTCCCAGGTATCCATTTTTTTTTTCCTTGTTTCACATGTGATAATAAATCATCAATACAATTCTGACCTTTTGCTTGAAAATCTCTCTCAAGTAAATTTGTCTCCGTCCTCTGTGGAAAGAAAGCTTCGATGCGATAGATCTCTAGAGCATCAATGGAGGGGAGGAATGGTCATGCAAGGCTTTATACCACTGATGCAACACTGCTTCTTCCGAGATGAGACCCCAAGCGTCCTCCAGATACTCGTCCAGTTTTTCTTCTTGACTTATCATCAGACATTGATCGTGTTGCATTTGACTGGGATGATCGTTTTGACATCCATAGCAATGTTTCTTGGTCTATGCCGTAATTTTATCCGACAGGTGCTTAACAAAACAGGGAACTAAATAGTTTTCTTGTTCTGGCCAACTGGCCATCACCACGGACGTCACCATGTTCTCTTTGTCATTGTCTTTTTCTGTGGGGTCCAAGATATCCCCCCATTCAATTTCCAAAGATTTTCTACATTCAAAGAGGGATTAGAGTCTTCCATAACTTCTAATAGTCTAGAATGACTTCTCTCAAACTGCTGATTTCTATCGTATTGTCGAATTCGGCATACAAGATGACGTTCGGTAAGAGCTGTAGCAAACTGAAGTTCCACACGAAGCTGACCAGATTTTATAGGGTGGAAAAGTCCCTCGTCGCTGCCTTAGTCTGGATTGAAATCAAAAGTCGACAAAGAGTAACCTCCTGCATTATCTTCGTACGAAATGCGTGACTATTGTTGATCCATAGGTGTCCAGTAGCTTCGTACAAGAACAAATACGACCTCAAGTAATTATTTTTTCAAAGTCAGGTTCGATGGGTCTGGAACACAAGGTCTTGGCATCTCTACTGACTTCAATCTTGGACACGTTGTAATGCTGAAGCTCAAAAGGATTTTGATCGGGGGCTCCGTTGAGGGCTGCATTGCTAACGATGCCAATGATTAAACGTTTGGGTAACTGTCCTTGGAACAGATGATCCTCGATCTTGGATCGGAGTTCAGCGGCAATGGTGAAAGTTTTCACTGCCACGTCTGGTTTGATCAAAGTGTGATTGATGTCGTTTTCCACTTTAGGTAGCACTTCCACGCGACGTACGTAGAGTCTGGCTTCTTTGATGACTGTTTTGTAATTGGTATCATCAGCCATCAAATGGAAAGCGGTACTGCTTCAATTCAGTCTTAGGAGGACATCCACTCCATTCTGCAGATACCTTTCTTGCAACCACATTCCAAATGCAAACAATCCATCAGTTCTAAACTCTGCCCATTCTTGATTTAGTTTCGTCGGTCGTTGAATCACACATTGTGCTTTAGGTCTTTCTCTGTAATCAAATCGGTGTCTTTGAATTTGCCTACCGTCTCAGGTTTCCATACCACGCAAGCATCCAGATGGGTGTCCTTTGCTTCTTTTCCGTACGTCAAGAGATATTCCAGGTACGCTCGGTAAGGGTAAGTAGCCCTGTTGCTACTGACCTGTTTGTTATTCAAGTACAAATCCACTTCACTGAACAAGGAATGAATAAAATTTTGACGGGAGCAACTTCTTCATTGCCAGCTATAGAATCTCCATTCGGATCTAGAACTTTGACTTTCAGGTACAAGTAACTGCTATTCAGATCGATGCAATCTTCGGGCTGTCCATTGATTTCAAATTCGATGGAGGCTGAGGTTGTCAAAGAGAGACGGGGTGAAATTCTACCCATTGGGATTCTTGCATCGTCATCATAGTGAGTGACATGGCAAACGGATCCAGTTCCGACTTGAAACATTCACAAGACTCTCGGTGCATCTTTGTTCCTCTCTGTGATTTAATAATCAAAAATGTCTAGTTCTTCTTTTCTTTGTGTTTCTAGCTCTGTGGGTGTGAAGGCTTCTGGAGGGATGTCTTCGTCGTCTCCTTTTGCATTGTCCTTGCTGTGGCGTCAGGAATGCCTGACCGGTCAGGGGTAGAAGAGGGATGGCTTCTGGGGGTTGTGGTGACATCTTTGTTTGTACCGGGATACACACAAAAAATACACTGACGTCGATGACCTGGTACACACCCTGTCATGTTATTTTTGGAGTAGATCGAAGGGTTTTTAACGAGTCTTTTTGATGAACTCTTTGAATATCGCTTCGCCAAAAATGTGACGACCTTTTTTCTATTTCGCCAAACAATCCTCCCCTTTGGTTATTCCTCTTTTTCTTTGGACGATAGGGTCTTTTTGGAGGTAGACGTGGATGTTTGGCTAAGCGTTTTTCTGAATGCGGGATCAAACGACGAGACTGTTCTTTTCTTTTTCCTTTTCCTTTTTGGACAGGAGAACGACGATGGTGGTGGTGTGCACTTCTTTTAGGGAACATCTTTTGGCGTTTAAGAGCATAAAAACTTTGATACCCATCGTTTGTCCCATGTCTTTTTTATAGGGGAATGCGTCGCCATTGATTGTCCCTACGTCGGATCAACTTGACGACCGGCATCACGCGTCGTGGAGGGGTTCGCAACGGACTAAATCGGGACAGTTCTTGCTTGAATTAATCCAGTAAACTCTGTTACATGCCTGATCTCTTTTGGACGTTGATTTTGTAGGAGGGTACTTTGTTAGTAGCTGCCGCAGCAGCTATAGAGGTGGAGGGTGTCACCGCTGGAGGAGAAGTTCCTGGAGAAACGGGTTTCCATTTTTCATCAAATGGGGAAGAGCGGGTGTCAAATTGGGTTTGGCTGGCATCACTAGCAACGGGGAAGTGGAAGAACATGAGGCTACTGGAGACGCGGTCACCGTCGCTGCAGGTCGTGGTTTGGAAATGTAAGGTTGCGCCCTAGCCGAAGTAGCTATAGAGGTGGAGGGTGCCACCGCTGGAGGAGAAGTTCCTGGAGAAACGGGTTTCCATTTTTCATCAAATGGGGAAGAGCGGGTGTCAAATTGGGTTTGGCTGGCATCACTAGCAACGGGGAAGTGGAAGAACATGAGGCTACTGGAGACGCGGTCACCGTCGCTGCATGTCGTGGTTTGGAAATGTAAGGTTGCGCCCTAGCTGAAGCGCCTCCCTTGAGAGAAGAATCTGCTTTCTGGTGTCTTTTCTGGGGACTTTTCTTTTTCTGGGACTTTTCTTGTTCTTGGGCTGTGACCTGGTCTTGACACCACTGCTCTTTCTCTTCTGGGTACGTTTGGGTCGGGGAGTTGTCTTGTTTTTTCTTCGGGATGACTTTGTGGGCATTGGGATCCCATTTTAAGATGGAGCGAATGACGACACCTCCTAGAGAACCGCTACCTCCAGGTTTCAAAATGATTTGCTTTTTGGTCTGAGTGTCGATGCGGGGATCTGCCAGTTGTGTCAAGGCTACTTTGTTTCTCTAAAAAAGCGTTTGGTTTGATGTGGAATGTGAATGATTCCTTGCAGTAATTGACGTGATGTCACCGTAAACCATCGTAAGACTTCTCTGAGACTGCCTTCTAAAACACAAGCACGTATTTGTGGATTTTTTGCGACTTATGCCATATAAGGCATGAATCAATTTGACGGGAAGATGAGACTGAAGGGACGTCATGGTGACGCTGTGTGAGACAGAGAAAATGTGTCCAAGGTTTTTGTAGATTTTTTTAAAGTCGATGGGGACGTGTTGGCACCAGTGGTGAAACAGATGGGTACGAAATCGCAAATAATCGTGGTGATGAGTTTTAAATCCATGAGTAAATTGGCGTGAGGAGTTTGAGTGGCATCGTTGTAAGCATGTGTCAGCCAAGGAGTTCCTAAATGTTTGGCTAACACTTGAACTTGAGATTTATCTCTAGGGCTTTTAAAGAAGACCACGTAATGAAAATTGAGACTGATGGTACGATGGGCTTTACTTTGTTGAAACAAATTTTGGGTGATGTAAATGACACTGGCATTACGATGATGCCCATTGCGCGTAAACCACAGTTTAATTTCTTCTTCATCTTTCTTCTCCTAACATGTCGTCGAAGATGACCAGATGGGTGTGACTGGGGTCAGACACGGTCCCTTCGTCTTCGCCAGGAAAACCTTCCATAAAGACGATGGAATCGCCTTGACTTTCTTGCATGAGTCTGTACGCCGATTGCCACTCATTGTAACACTACACGATATGTTGAGGGGGACGATCGATCAAATAATGTTTATGTTCGATCAAACCTTTGCCGAATTCGGTTTTGCCTGAACCGCTCGGTCCAGCAATTAACATGTTAAATGGATGACGAAGATACAAGGCCTCCCAACTAGCAGGATCTAAGTTTTTGTCGATGACTTTGAAAGTGGTGGAAAAGGGAGCAGAGACAGCAGAGGTAGCCATAGTTAAGGGAATGTCACTTTTGAAACGAAGACAGACAAGACAAAAGTTTTTATATTTTTTTTCAGGACACGTTTATTTCAAAACATTTTTTAATTGAACACGAAAGACAAAAAGACATAAAAGCCAAATGATTAAGTACGTGGATAAAAGACACATCAAAACGATCACAGTGGAATATAAACAAGTCACAGTACAACATTTCTGGTAACGAAGGTATGGTGTCCTAGGGACAGTTTGTAATGTTCTTAGAGGCTCTACACTTGGCAAAGTCATACAGGAATCCTCCCTGAATGGTCTTTCGGGGATGTCCATTTCAATGATGGTCCTGTCCTGAATGGATTGGTTTTCCTCGGTGTCGGGTTCTTCTTCTTCTGACAGTGTGGCTAACACAGGTTTAAAAGTTACTTTTTTCACTGAACATTTGAATGTATGATCACAAATCTTGGGCATAATTTGCCGCTTCTTTTGTCCAAGCCTCAAAACCCAAACTTTTCCAGTCACGTACATCTTTCCAGTGAGGGTGTTGTTGTCGTTGTTGTTGTTGTGGGGCTTAACGCCATTTTTCAGCACACGATAGGCTATACATGGCGGCCAGTATTAATGGTGGAGGAAGAAACCGGGAAATCCCCGGAAATAACCACCGACCCACGAGAAGCTACTGGCAAGCTTTCTCACATATCCACATTCGCCGAATCCTAGACTCGAACCCACGCAGACAGAGGTGAGATGGCAGTGATCCGTAACGGAGAGCGCTTTAGACCACTTGGCCACTCGGGGTCCCCCAGTGAGGGTGTAAGTCACAAGCTACACACACATCTTCGTAAACATCTTCAGTGACTAAAAGTTGACGAATCTTTTTTTCACGTAGATGTCGAGAAGTATTGAGGTGAAAGCGCAGGCTGTTAACAGAATGCGTCTCTTGTTTACATTTAAAGGTACTACCCTCATGTTTTTGATGCTACCTCACATTAGAGATCGTAAAGTGTTCACAAGGAATCGGCTGGTAAACGAAATCCCAGAAGGGAAGTCACTAAGACACACATCACACGTCGACCCAAATTCATTGGATACAGTTCGCGTAAAAAATGTGGGTAGTTCTCCACAGTCTGGATACTGTCATTGATTTCCTTCCACGGCAATTGTTGTGTCACTAATGACAAAGGTCGTAGCATGGTAGGTGTTATACCCTCTTTTGTTGAAGGTAATACATGTACTTTTTGAACAGAAGCGGCTTTATTTCAGTACCGTACCAAAATTTTTTAGTCACTACCTCACACACCACACGTCGCTGAGACGTTTCCTCTTGAACCAAGATTTGTTCGTGTAAAAGCTTTTGGCAACCCTCTAACTCTTCCTCTGGAATTCGGTGTGTTATGGTCACCTTGTAAGTAGAACGAGTAACTTCCAAAGCTTTCTGAATCTCGTGCGATTCATCAATGTCTGACCATTGGAACACTTTGAAATGAATCAGTCCTCTTATACCATTCAGGTACCAGTGGTTCCAACATCGGTGACGTAACGGATGCAATTGTTCTTTGCGTTGGACTTGTATTTTGACAAACTCTCGATAAATACGTTCTCTCAGCTCCACAGGTAAACCACAAATGTTCTCTTGTAAAGTGTCCATCAAGAGATTACTGGGGTCGTCCCACTAAAGGTAGGTAGTGACAGTGCGGAGACCATCCAGCATGTTCCAGGTAAGCGGAATCTTTCTGTTCCCACTCGTGAAGTGACACCGCAACCGAAGCACTTGACTTTATCACCTTCACCCCAAGTAGATAAATCCAGCTCTGACTAAGTCTTCGGGGAAAGGTCCTCCCAGATATTTAGGTCATTTTCCTTGGAAGGTTTGGAATTGACTTTCATTGTCGCAATATTCAGACAAACGCACAGGGAACGAATATTCTTCTTTCACAGGCTCATTTCGATGAAACCCGCAGTAGTTTGCTCATGCATGGATGGCATCCGTAGGGTGGTAGTCGCATGGTTTCACGTGGAGGATGACATTGATCATGAAATCCAACAAAGAGTCCACGATAGCTAGTGGCATCGCTTTCGCATCCTCAGGTTTGACACGCACAGCATCACTTTCCATGGTAGGTATTGTAGTAGTGTTACGTATATGTAATTAAATTGCTTGTGTGTTAGTTTTAAAATTCCTTTTTATTTTATTCTTGTTTCATTACATTTTATTGTAATGATTATTGCAAGGATTCGACATTCTTTTTCAGTAATTCTGTTTATCTAAGACGTAAAACGTATTACATTTGCAATATTTTTAGTTTCCCTTGGTCCGCGGTAGTGTAAGCGCTACTTTAAAACGATTGGCTATTGCCAAGGTCATTTCGTCTAGTCTGGATAAACAATGTGTTATTTTTAAATTTGTTTCAGAGTGATAGTTGATAGGGGTTCTTCCTACGTGACGAATTGCATTTTTCTTATTGCGTGTTTCAAGTGTTAGGAGACCTCGTAGTCTGTCTCACGGGAACGAGATGATAATTAGGGTGGATATATAACCCTTTCTGAGCGCTCGTCAGTCAGTTGTATTATGAAACCTCGAAGGCCGGATAGGTTTTTTTTTTTATTGTTGAAACCATATTGTTTTAGAAGTTCATTTGTTTTTGGAATTTAATAATTTATTCTCTAGAAAACCAAACTAATGTACCGTTTTATAAATTCTGGGAGAAAGAAATTCAGTGGAAATTTATTCTGGAATTATTCGGAAACATAAACTGTGATTCAATTGAGGAATTGTTGCTATTTTGTACAAGGACCACATCTGACGTCATCGCCTTCCATATTGGAACGTCGTCGAGATTCGAACTTGGATTCTAATAGAACTATTTAGTGATAGGACTTGTATTTTTCATTCTTAGGATTAAATTTTGGATTATATTCACAAACCGTAAGTCCTATTTTCCAATTTTTGCATTGTTTTCTAGGGAAATAAATTATTTTGTTAAAATATACAAAGCTTGTTGTCTTCATTCTTTTCTCTTGTTATTATTGTACGAGCCTACACGTAACAGTAGTCATAGCAAAGGTCTGATGATGAGGTATTGAATCGCTGAGGTCATTGCGTACGGCATCCCTGCCATCGCAGGGCACAGCATCGCACTCCACTTGAGAATCACTGAACTTGAGTGGTGTCTGTTTGTTCGGATTCATCTTTCTCGCTTGGCAGTGGTAGTCACAATGAACTATCGGTCTTGGAAGTTTGAATGGTGTTAACAAAAAAAAAAACAAAAAAAAAAACAACAAACAACCCAAAGCTCTTTTCAGTACCACTCCATTGCCTCGAAAAGATATCTATTCTCTCTTGCCAAAAAATTTTTAGTCGATTTTTTGTGATAGATTTATGTTCATAAATCTATGTTTGTGTCATATATCTATGTCTCTATGTCTTTAACCCTGTCTCTGACCCTGTCTCTATGTCTATGTCTTTATTTGTCCCTAGAGTAGAGCGTATTCAGGTCAGCCCCTTGCCACACTGTTGCACCTGATTCAGGTCATCCACTTGCAACATTGTTGCCAGTGTGCAGTACCGTGACATCAGCCCTGTTCAGTTCCTATTGTCCTTAGACAGACCCAATACCTTGTCGCTATACATTCCCTATGTTAAATCCCCCTTGTCCCTAGAGTAACCCACAGTGTTAAAGTCCCGTTTGTTCCCAGGGTACAAACGACCAAATTTAACATTAAGGTCCCATTGTCCCTAGTGTAGCCTCATTCACTACTATTTTTCTGACAAATATATAAACTATTGTCTGGCTACATTGCTGAGCAAATTAACTCACACTATATTTTCACATAGTATTCGCTTACTCTCCACTTTCTTTCTACCCCAACGCTAAAAAGAATTGATAAATATAAAAGTATAACTCTTAAAATACACTTGTTCTAAGTTAGATGACTCCAAAGTTATTGAAATTGAATGAAGTATTCAGAGATTATCGAGGACGGAAAAGTAATGCTATGTATATTTAATTTGTACAGTATGTTTCTTTTATTTGTTCATTCTCATAGATTGTAAGGACCTACCTGATTAGTGACATTTATTTTGTAAACAGCATAGATAATATTTGTCTATCCTGGTTAGGTACTAAAATAATTATTGTTTGAATTTTAGAGACAACCTTGATTGTGACCTTAGAAGATTCCAGAAACAAATTTTGTTTACAGTTTGAGGTAATTTTCCATTAGGATGAATGAGTGTTTTGAGAACATGGTCATTGCGACATAGGTAAAGTCGGGAGGTATTGAAAGTTGTTCATACAGGAATTTACTCATTCCTATCTTAACATCCAAAGTGGTATCGGTTTTATTGTTGTGTTCAGTTTTTATTTGAGAAGGTCTATTTATTTAAATTATTCACTGGAATTACAAAATGCTCAATTTTTTCGGACGAAATATTTTTTTGCGATTATCATAAATTCATTCAAGGGTATTTTGGATTATATGATATATTGTGATATAGCAAGACTGTTGACAAATTAGCATATTCGAGACTACTGGCACATAAGCACATTCAAAATTGGAGTTCATTCGGGACACTTCTGGAATTCATTGTGAACTCTATACATTTGGAGTGTGCTACATTTTTTGGGACTGTTTGGGATTTAATTCACTGTAAGTTCTTTTTCTTTTAATTTCACTTTGTACTCTAAGGAAATAAATTATTTGTTGAATTTTTAAAAATTTGTTGGTGTTCACTCTTTTCTGTTACTTAGTTTAAGACTATAAAGTCATAACTGTACATCGCGTTTGTTGTCTGAAATAAAGCGACTCGTCAATTCAAATATGGCGCCGTATTAGTAAAGAAAATCAGGTTTAGTTTGAAACGCGCTTGAGGTAAGTGTTATTGGCTCCTTGGTGACAATCAGGTAAGAAATTATAACCTGATAAATGAAATGAAAAGTTTTGTGCATTTGTTATATCTCTGATGCTTTCGTCTTTTAAGCCGGGGGCGAGATACAAATAAACGGAAAGGTAAGCAAATACTGCAGCTCCCAACTATATGTGTAAGACATTGCCGCCGCCGCTGGCACCCCCCCCCCTTTTTGTTTTTTTTTAAATATAATGTTTTGAAATATTAATTCACGGTAAACATGATCAACCTGCCTTGGTACAACCTCCTTCTCAGTTTTAGTTTCGCGTTAAAATCTCACGTTTTTGTCCTTGATTTTTAATATCACTATCGATCTTTATCAGGAAGATAGTATTAATACTACAATTACCTATGACTGGCTTGTTCAGGAAATGTCATTTCCGGTTTGGTTGGAAAATACATGATTCTCACAGTGTTTTACCGTCGTTACTTGTAAGTTCTGTCCAGCTGCAAACAGCATAGACCCTGACCCTTAATATGCCGAAATGCCAGGGTCTATATTGATTGTTCTACTGATCACACCTAGAAAAGCGGATAGATTCAGATTTTTCAGCGCATTATTCGACGGTACGTGTGGATCTGTGCCGTTGGACTCGACTTGTCAGCGAGTATAATGCTACGTCTTGTGTCAAGGATAATACCGCTGCCTCTACGCTGTAGATTTGCTTATTAACTGCCACATGGTGAGAACAGTACGATTTGATAATTGCATCACACTCAATTTTATATTGCATTTCCTGCCATCTTTTCTCCGAAGTGGCTTTGGTGGAGAATGGAAGATTGTTGTCGAATACGTAAGAGGAAAAGCCAGGAATTTTTTACTTGCAATAGTAGAGTACAGGGCTAGGATGTTACGAGGTAGCATGCGTCAAAGGTCACAATATACCAATGACGTAACAGTGAAGCGTATCTGAGTCTATATACACAGTCTGTTTCTCTTTCCTTTCTTTTTTTAAAATTCATTTCAATCTAAGGAAAAATACGCAGTCTGATGTTAATCACTCTGGAGAAAGACGTATCGTAGGATCCAGTCACCTCGCTCGTGTACTTTTGCATAGAGACGCTGTACTAGGGTTTTGGACCCAGGGGTCAAACTTCCTTACCGTAGCGACATATTCTGTCAGAGCATTTATTGTGAGGAAAATCAAGCAGCCAGTCGAATCCAGCAGGTGAGATTTTAGATAGGGATACCGCTAATCTGTGATATTTTCGTAACGGATCAACGTAGCATTGATATGTGTTCCTATTTTAATTTTATCACAAGAAATCAGAAAATACGCTGAAATTTTCGTCCTTGTCTGATGATAGAAGCATATATATATATATATATATATACGATATTATTCCTTTGATGATGGTAACTCGACGGATTGTGGGACATTTTGCTAATATTTCTAAGTGCTATAATTGGGATTCAAAGTATGGACATCAACAAAACATATTCTACCTTGTCATTTAGTATTTCTTGCACTCAGGTGTTTATTGCTTGGGTAAGCATTCCTTGGATATATGGCATATTTATTTATTTATTTATTTATTTGTTTATTTCTAATTGCTTTCATTAATTTACGTGTGACAAGGCAATCGGTTTAATTCTTATTTTGAGTTCCTAATAAATGCCTACAGACCTGCATGGAGTGGAAGGATTTAAAACGTGATTGTAACAAAATTTAAAAACTGAAGAGTACTAGATTCGTTTAAACAAAGAAATGTCAATAGGTATTTTGTTTCCTCACCAAGTTCTAGATAACATATACATAAATAACATTTTCAATGATTCCGAAATCATTAATTGATGGGGATAATGTATTTTAGAATTTGTATGCAGTTATTTCTTGGTTATATAAGGAAGAGACAAATGATTTGCCCCCAACGAGCTGCGGACAAGCAGGTGTTCTCGTCGTTGGAAAGCAAACTAACACCCGGTTATATACATCAAACGGGAAATAATTTGGTCTGTTCCATTTTTACGACTCTCTGGCCTTAAAATGACTATCAGGAAAGAGCGAAAAGCAACAAATTTTATACTATTGAATAAATAATTTATTTCCCTAGAATACAAAGAGAAATTTTAAAAAGAACTTACAGTCTTGTGAATTAAATCCCAAATAATCCTAAAAGTTCTATCACAGCTCCAAATGTATGAAGTTCCAACTGAATTCCAGTTGTATTCCAATGAAATTCTAATAATGTTGATGTGCCTGTAGTCTCGAATGTGATAATGTGACAATGGCCTGAGATGTAGCGATGTCTTAAGTCTTTAGACGTATCACAATGATAAAATTCAAAAATGTCATTGCTTGAATTCACTATAATTACAAATTAATGTTAGAGTCCAAGAATATTATTGAGCTCTTGGTAATTCCAGTGAATATTTTGAATTAAAAACAATCCAACCAAATTAAAAATGAAGACAACAATAATAATGATTATATTTCAGAGGTTAAGGCAAGTATGAATAATTCCAAATTAAGCAGTATACCCTTCAACTTGACCAATGTCGCAATTACCATTTTCTGGGAATGCTCTGTCAACTTAATGGGAAATTTCTATTCTGGCAAATTCTAAGGTCATAATCAAGTCTGTATCTTTAATTCAAACTGATGTAAACATGTTTACAATTAATAATGACCTGAATAGTTAATCGACAATCATACAGAAATATTGGCTGTATATTATGTTGTTTGCAAAATAAATGTCACTGGTCAGGTACATTATTAACTTATTTTTTTCAAACATGTTAGCTAAAGATTATTGGAAACAACTGCCGTCTTTAGGTAAGCACTTCGATTTGACTGTCGTCTGCTGGTAAACACTTCCATTTGACTGGAGTCTGTTGGAAAAAATCTTTGATTTGCCTGGTATCTGTTGGTAAACGACTATTTGTGTCTCGCACGTTTGAGATTAGGCTTATTCATTTCTCGAATAGTTCTAAATAGGTGTTACTTGTGTTACCTGTGCATTACTGCAAATAATAAATTCGCTGGTAAGTGTACCTCACTTGCAACCATTGCATGCGATTATGTCAAAGGAAAATATATCTTTCATCCGAGGCATATCAAGTAAATGGCCCATTCCAAAAAAGGAACAAGTAGGAGTAAACTAATAGGCTGATCTTAAACCAAATGCGGATTCTGGACCAGAACTCCAAGGACCTGCTGGATTAACTTTTTTAGTGATAAAATATTTTTTTTTCAGTATAGTAATAGGCTGATTCTAAACTAAATGCGGATTCTAGATCAGAGACCCCACCCCTCTACAAAAAATTGGAGACCTCTAGATTTTTTCATATTGAACAATGAAATATTATATATAATGTACAATAATTCAATCCGACATGTTGGATTTGATCTAACAAACAAATTTTGTAAGAGATTTGATTCAATAAAATCAGCCTCATGCTATACTGGCATGAAACCTAAAATAATAAGCGACTGTATTAAAAAAGTTGGATATCATATATCACCAAAATATGGGTCAGTATGGTTATTCGCAACTGAAAATGACGAACGAATAAGAGGTTGGTCAGATGATTTTATGACATTTGTTGACAATATGGTTGATATTTTATTTGATAATGATACTTCTAAAGCTAAAAGTAAAAAATAAACAGCTACTGTTGTAACCATATTTTATGATAATCTTTTTCATACCTGCTGACTCTCATTGGTAGGATATCCGTTAACATACTGTCAATAATACGAAACTCGCGTATAAAATCGTCTATGTCATATTTTACACCTCGCAAATAAGATCGTATCTGATCAAGTAATTTTTTGTAAGTGATACTTGCCGTTTTACAAGAATTTTGTTTTGTTTCAAGTTTAGGTTCAATTTTTTTTTACAAGTGTTGAAAGAGAGACACCGACACCAGATATTATTAACAAAAACGGATTTAATAATGCTCCACTTGAGATTATACTAGAGCTAGTCATTAACAATAGCAAATATGATATTACTCGAAGTATTCTACGGTAGTATTTATAACATTCTTTTACACACCAGAGGTTTTTGTGATAAAATTTGTAATATTGCACTAGTGCGTCAACATCTTGTTTTGGAATTTCTTCTGAAATATGATTGAAATCGATTATATGTTTTTCATTATACAATATTTTATACAAAGACAAAAGTTCTAGTACCAGCAATAGAATCAAGAAACTCACGGAAAATATCATTTTAAGGACCAGCTATAAAAATTCTGTATTTGTCATAAACATCTGACGAAGTATCCTTATATCGTTCATCTGTTAGTACCTCATTTTTCTTTAACCAAGCGTACGCGTCAAAAGTAGTTCCTACTTTACGTTCATACAAATCTGTTTCATTCACTAAATTACTGTAATCGCTTTCTGTTTGATCAATATACCCTAATACCAAGCTTACTTGATCTAATGTGAACTTTTTTAAAACAAGATGTTGTCTGATAATTGCATATGCGACCGCAAAATTTGCTAGCATTAATTTTTTGAGTGATTTTAATTCAATTGTTATCAGACCAATAGCAGAAGCTACTTTTAACATTAATTTTTCATATGGTTTTGTGAGTATTTTCTCGACTTCATTGTAATAATTTCGTAATAACAATTGTTTAGAGCGCTGAATTGATGGAAATGAAATATCATCTTCTTCATCTATAGCAAAATAAGAATCAGGCTTTGCTACTAAATCTGTTTGGCTGACTTTATCAAAAAACTTTTCTCGCTCAATATCATTATGATCACTAATTTCATCGTCAAAAGTTTTGATTATCTTTATAGATCTGTCAAAAATAATCGGATCAAATTCTGGTCTTTTACGCATCATTGGCAAAATTGCATTTGAGTATGCTTTAATAATTAACTCAGTGTCTGGTGCCATAGTAACGATTTTAATTAGGGTTTCTTTGTCGTGGTAGTACATACCGAGATACTTAAAAATTTCTTGTTTTAAAAAACTATTGTATAACTTTTTGTTTCTTTTTATTCTTATCATTTTGGATTCCATAAATCTGTTGAGACCATCAAGACTATCTTCTACAAATTATTTTATATCTTCTCTTTCACCGTAAGCTCGTTGTTTTATTAAGTTCGATTTTATTATCAAATCCAAATTTCCAAAATCGAGCTCAAGCAATATTTTTTTTTAATGTAATTTCAACTTGTTTAAGTTCTTCTAGACAATCATCAGGGTAACAGTATCTACTTATCACTTCAAAATTTTCTATTGCTTCTATTAGTTGTGGTCCCCGCATATACATAACACGAACAAAATTTTTTTCTTCCTCTGACAATGGAGAATTTGTCAATGGAATTGAATAATTTTTTCTGGTATTTATCGCACGTGCCGCTAGCGAATCATCTCCAACCTTTTTGGCGGGGTTAAAACTATTATCATAAAATTCTGTCGCAAGGTCTGTAAACCATTGTGTTGTCATTATTTTATAGCATTAGATTAAATTTGTTCACAAGGATTACATCTGATCATCAAGTGTGTATATTTGAAATGCTGTTAGTCCTGGAAATGGATGTTCAGCAGCAAAAACATTAACTCGAAAATATAAGTACTTGTTGACAATATTTTCTGTCGGGATTATAAAATATTGTGTTGTTGTAATATACGTATTTACTGCACTATATAATGTTATCCAGTCGATATCATTGTTTGATCGTTCCAATTGCCAATTATAAATTCGACCAACACTAGAGTTTAATCGGCCTCGCAAATTCAATTGCCAAATAGCAACTGCAGTAGGACATTTAATTTTAATCCAAAAATTTTCAACTTCTTCGTTGGTTGTCCACTCATGTCTATCAGAGAAAGCGTAATAAGGATAATTTTCAGGATAATATGATAATGCGCTTACCTCAAACTCGGCTCGGTTTTCAGTTGCTTTATGAAGTGTTGGAATATATCCAACATTATTTTTAGTTCGTTTTATACCACTAGACAGATTATCAACATAAGCTTTATTTGTCAGATCATTATAGTTAACTGGAACATATGTCGTAGTTATTTTTTTATCTCTCATGTTTATTTTGTCTGTCACTGGTCCGCCAGATTTCTTAAAATATGGGGTAAGTTCTTCCTTTAACTGAGCATAACTAATAGCATCAGCATCGGCTTGTGGTGAGGTTGTTGGTAGTCCAGTTATTTTTGAGTTAATACTCATTGCAAGGTTACCTGTCATTGTGTAACCGGTTTTATTAAGTTTATTATCGTCAACAGATTTTAGTTGTGCATAACTTACAGCTTGTGTTTGATTAAAGTTTTCTGGCGGATATGCAGTCTCTAAATTTATATTTTTTTTACTTGACATGTTAATATTACCTATAACCGTTCCGCCGATTTTATCAAGTTTGTTATCATCCACATACCTCAACTGTGAATAACTTACCGCTTGTGTATAATTTAAGTTTGCTGGCGGATACCTGGTCTCCAAATTTTTTTATTTTTCTGACATATCTAAGTTACCGCTTAAAGTTCCGCTTGTCAGTGACAACTTATTATCGTCGACGGATTTTAGTTGTGTATAACTCACCGCTTGAATTTGATTTAAGTTTGCTGGTGGATATCCAGTCTCTAAATTTATAAATTTTTTTCCTGACATATCTAAGTTGCCGCTTAAAGTTCCGCCAGATTTATCTAGTTTATTACCGTCGACGGATTTTAGTTGTGCATAACTAACAGCTTGTGTATTAACAACATTTATTGGCGGATAATCTGTTTCTAAATCTATTACTCGCTGATTTGACATGGACAGGTTTCCTATCATTTTATCACCAGTTTTTGTTTTTAAATATCCGGATAAATCAACAGTTCCGTTTGTTATTGTACTTACAGCCGATGAATCTCCTAATGTTGTTCCAAATTTTGTATAATAGCTCATTATTTATTTAATATAACATAAAATTGTTAACATTAGTTAGTTTAATATAACATAACAAATATGAAAAACAATGGCAAAATCGTCGATATTAAATTTTGATACAGAACGGCTGGTGAAACATAAACATAACAATGAACTTCCAGATTGTCATTATCTTATTGTTGGACGAACTGGATCGGGAAAAACAAATTTGCTTATGAATTTACTGCTGGGCGATAATTTTAACTACGGTCGAGTTTATATTTATACAATTAATCCACAGCAAGATAAGTACGAGCTACTTAACGAATATAATAACAAACTTCGTGATGATCTTGATGCTGGTGAAGATTTTTTTTATTATCAAACAACCAGAAGAACTTGTTCCAGTTAATCAACTTGATTCGTCCGAACATAAGATAGTAGTTTTTGACGATATTCCGCTAAATAATGTAGAGATGAATAAAATAAGATCATATTTTTCACCATCAGGTAATAAGAAATGTAATTCTGTTTATTTAGTCCAAGGTTTTTATAATGTTGATAGATTTATTCAGCGAAATATTGGTTGTGTTATATTATTTCTGGGAATGGACAATGTTGACGTTAGAAATATTGCAAACGAGCAATGTGGCGACGTAACAAAATATAAATTTATCGACCTTTATCATAAAGCGACAGCGGATAAATATAACTTTTTCTTGTTTGGTAAACTTACACATGATCCAGCTAAAATGTTTCGCTGTTGCATTTAAAATTATCTGCAGTAAGTTTTTGTTTTCGATAGAAAATTATTTATAAATTTCCCAATTTTATAAAATTTATATATAATAAAATGGACAAACGAGCAAAATACAGAAAACATATAGAAGATCTAAACAAACTTCCTCAATCTCAAGCAGCATTTAAGCAGCGAGTACAGCAAGCACGACGTGCACAAATATCTGCTGCAGAAGCAACAGCTACGATTCTCAAACCAATTACTGAAGCACTACTTGGGAAACAACCTGAAACTAAACCGTTATCAGAAGAAGAACTTAAGCGACTACAGGAAAAAGGTTTAGTTGGCATTGTCAAAGAACAACAAGAAGAAGCTGCTGCAAAAATTATTGGTAGGTCTGATGAGGAAAGAAGAAAATTGGCTGAGGTTCGTGTAGCAAATATTGCTTATCCTGCGACTAGACGAACTGAACAAAATCGACTGATTAATAATCCACTTTTGCTTGAAAGAAGACTAGCAGAATTAACTTCCCATGAGATTAGAAGTTTACTTGGAAAATTATCAGAAAAATTATAGGATATTGAAAGAGAACAAACAGATATTAGTGAGAGAACGATAAAGTTCTTAAGCGTTGACGAACAAAGACGATTTTATCGCGTAAAAGCATATAATAAAATAACTGATGATAATTATCGTGAATTTTTAAGAGCAAATTATATAAATGATATTGATAATATAAAAACTTGGTCGAAAGAAAGGTATGATAAACTTATTGCTGATTTAAATACAATGATGACAGATGACTTTACGTCTAATGACGAATTAGGAAAAACTAATGAAGAAGATCATATGACTGAACTTTCTGATAAAATTAGAGTCGGTGTTATTGCTAGCGTATTTCGTAGAACAGCAGTTGAGAACAGACAAACAGGGTTTGGTAAAAGTTGGAATTTTCATAGGAAATTTAAAATAAATGATGAAAATCGCATAAAAGATGCTAAAAAACTTAAAAAGTATATTAGAACTTAAATACCAGCGGAGATTGAAAAACCACTAGTTATATCGCCAGGAGAAACTGAAAGAAGGAAGCAAATTGAAAAAATAAAGGAAATGGTAAAATAGAAATTAGAAGACTCAGATTACGATACTTTTATAAAAGAAAATAATATTAAAGATGTTGATAATATTAATAAATTAACACAAAATGAATATGATAATTTAATTGTTATATTAGATAAAAAAATTAAAGATGGTAAACAAGCTTTAGATGAAATTGATAAAGCTGAAGAAAAAGATTTCACAGAATTTTACAAAAGAGCCCGAGATGGTGTTATTGCTGGTGTTTTTAAATCTGCTGCAGTAAAATTTAGAGCTGGAAGTTTTTAAAAAAATGTATTTGATGGTCATGATAAAAGTCGATTAAGTAAAGTGAAAACTGGAATAGGTGTAAAAATATTTGCATCAACTGCCGAAATGACAAGCAGATTAATGCTGCTGATATCATCAAAGGAAGCTGGGAATGTTGGCGCTGAAATTGACAATGAAATTATTGATATACTTGATCATTTAAGATCGGAAAATTTATTAACATCTGACGAATACGAAACTTTACACGGCGACCTAATTTTGTAAATGTTAATTTTATAAATGTTAATTTTATAAAATATAATAAATAACAATGTCAACAACATTATTACTATACTCTAGTACGGCCGCGACAGCTAACGCGAAAGATAGCGAAAATTTTTCAGTAAATTATATTCCACCGGTACAACTTAATACTGAAAACAGTATGAAATTGGACTAATTTCCTGTACATGTTGGCATTCCATGGCTAACGTGAAAACTGGTGTCAATGATGAATTTAAGTTTAATAATGGCGCTAGTTGGTTAATTAAAATTCCACAAGGAGCCTGCAACAAAACTGATTTAAATAAGACGATACACGAATTAATAACATATGTAGATACAGGAGTCGCTGACAGTTTTGAACTAACACCAAATTATAATACTTTACGCGCCAGAATAACATTAAAAAATAATTTTGAAGTAGATTTTTCATCAGCAAAAAGCATAGCGTCGCTGATTGGATTTACTCACAGGAAGTATGGATCAACCACAGAACAAACTATAACGTATCATGGTGATTTGCCGGTAAATGTAACCGACGCAAACACAATATTACTAAATTGCTCCATTGCGTCTGGATCTTACTCAGCTCAAGGTAGTAAAGTTCAAACGATATATAGTTTCTCACCAGATGTTCCACCGGGATCGCTCATGCAAATTAGTCCGTGGCAAGTTATTTATTATCCGCTAAATGTTGAAAGTCAAATAACAGCAATAAATATGCAGTTGACAGATCAATCTGGACGACAGCTGGATCTGAATAACGAGGTTGTTACTTACTATTTACACTTACACGTTGCGTAGGCGCGCACAATCCACGTCGGTTTTATGCAACCTCAGATATAAAAATAATAAAAAAAAAAAAATAAAGAAGAAAAATTATTGGTGGATTTTTGGGAAATATATTTACTAAAATTATTGAAAATGTTCCGGGAATAGCGCATAAAGTTGCATAAATTGCACTAGACGCATCAAAAGCTTTTGCAACTGGCGCTGCATCTGCTGCTGGACCTGCAGTGGGACAAAAAATAGCTGATAAAATTAAAGGCAATCCACAAAGTGGATCACCACCAACAATCAAACAAGTTATATCAGAAATCGCTCCAACAAAAGAAACTCAACGTGCTATGATAACAACAACAAAAAAACTTTTATCACCAAAGGGCGAGCAGATTATACAAAAGTTAATATCTAAAGTAACGTTACCGTTTGAAAATTGTTATCGTTAGAAAATCATGAATGAAAATTATATAATCTAATAAATAAAAAATGTCTGTCAAAAATTATCTTGATTTAACAGAAACTTATGACAATGACAATGACAACACCGTAACAGAATTTGAATATATTGAGTATCTCGACGAAAATTCTAATGAGCCAAATAAAACTGGTGTTAGAACATTTAATACCCGAGACGAAGATGCATTTTTATTACCTCACAAGGCAATATTGGAAGTTCGCGGTCAGATTATGACAATAGCTAATGTACCTGTTGCAATTGCAGCTAAGACAGAAGTAGCTCTTATAAATGATGGCTGGTGCTTATTTAAAAGTGCGAGATATCAGCTGGCCAATCAAACTGTTGAGGATATTTCAAGTCATCTACAAGTTGCAAGTACAATCTTAAATATTATTTTGTTTTCCGATGATTACTCCAAATCGACTGCAACTAATATGATGTGGTTTAAAGATACAGGAAGTGGTGGGCCTGGTTTTATGGCATCGTCTGAATTTTCAACCGGAGGTCCACCTCTTTTAGTGGCTGGAGCTAATGCCAATGCAGATGCTGGAACTGTAAGAAATTTTCTTATTGCTAATGCTGCTGCGCTAGGTGTAGTTGAACCAGGTGCAGACGCTGGTGATGCAGCTACAAGAGTTTCACTTACTGCAGCTTGCAATAATCTTAGTATAACACCACCAGGTGCGGCTGCAACCGGCACTGAAATGTTGAATTTGATTAATAACTCATTTCCTACCGTCAGAAAAAATATACGTTACAATGAAGGTTATACCAGAAGAAAGGCACTTGCAGCAGCATCACTTCAAATTACAATGATGTTACCGTTAAGTACAGTATTTGGCTTTTGTCGCGACTACAATAAAGTGTTTCATGGAGTTAAACATACACTTATTTTAGATCGATCAGAACAGAACAACTGTTTATTTCGGGCTGGCGGAGCTGACGTACAGTTTATCATAAATAAACTTGCGCTGTGGATGTCACGAATAACACCATCAATCACTAAAATGTCAGAATTAAATAATACACTTGATAAACTCTTAAGCAGAATTAATTTTCAGCAACATAAAATATATCAAACAACTGTTCCAAATACCACCGACTACACATGGCGAATTACAACAACATCAAGTGAACAACTGCCGAGACAATTATTTGTTGTATTTCAACGTCAAGCGCGACGTGGTAACCAACAACAAAATAACGCAATATTTGATAATGCCGATGTTAGACGAATACACGCTAGACTAAATTCAAAGCAATATCCAGAACGAGCAATAGAATGTAATTTTGCAGATGACGCTAATAAAAATAGTACTAGACCTTACATGTACCTGCTCGATGCAGTGCAAAAATATCAGGATCTTGGAGACGGATCTCAGATATCAGTAGAGGAATTTCGTACACTTTATCCGATATTTTGTTTTGATGTTAGTAAACATAGCGAGCGAGCTGTCGACAGCACAGCTGATATTGAAATTACTTGGACATTAGGAGCAGTTCCAGTAGCGCAGTTGTACGTGTACGCGTTAGTGATCAGCGACAGATTTATTACGATTGATTCTGTTGGAGGCAAAATGACAGTACAAGTTTAATCTGTAACTTTAATATAAGATGACAAAATATATTGTAAAAGAAATATATTTAACTGATGGTCAAGTTAAAAAATTAGCAGCTGCTGTTGCAATTTAGAGGCAGGTATCATTAAAATTCAACCCTGAAATTTCCAAGGGTACTTTAACAAAATTAATGTTAACCAAAAAACAAATAAATAAGTACAACCGCGGCAAACCTTTTATTTTCAATTTAAGTGCCACACAAATAACATCAATGTCTGGCGTAACGACAAAAGCAGTTGAGGGCAGTGGTATAAAGAAACTTTCAGTTTAATTTTATGTGACTGATAAATATAATGCCACGACGAAGAAAAACAACAACGAAAAAAAGACACCGCGACGTCTAAGAACAACCAAAGGAGGATTTATTCCAATAGCTCCACTTTTAGCGGGACTAGCGGGAAGTCTACTGCCAAATCTGCTGGTAACAGGACGAGGACTAACATTACCGGGAACACGGCCCCGCTAAGTAACTTTGATATACTTGATAAGCTAAAACAAGTAAAAAATTTCCACGGAGTTTATTCCAAAGATGAACTTGCTTGGAAAATCACTTGTGATTTTCTGGGTGGTTCCTGTGTGATAAATATACAAGATTTCAACACGGATCTGGTACACATTGGGTAGCAGTTTATAATAACAATTATTTTGACTCATTTGGACTTCCTCCAAGTGACGCTATAAAAAAATATATGCCTAGATATAAAATAATTAATTACTCGTCCAATCAACTTCATCCTATTGGAACATCAGCTTGTGGATATTATTGCGAGATGTTTATAAAACAGATGTCTAAATCCCCTGACAATGTCAGAGCATCGGATTCCAATTTTTTTAAATTTATTTTACAGTTTGACAAGCATCCTTCTCACGCTAATGATGAAATTGCACAAAATTATAAATAATTTTGCCAATTTTATCTAAATTACAAATATATAATGTTAACATACTGTCTCAGATGTAAAACTAAAACAGAAAATATCAATGAAAGAACAGAAAAAACAAAGAACAACAGGATGATGCTGAAAAGTCTTTGCGCAATTTGTGGAAAAAGAAAAAGTATGTTTTTGAGGAAATTGTCTGGAGCTGGATGTACTGACGTTGTCAGGGACGTTATTTTAGTAGACGATTGAAAGTTATTTTAGTATGTTACGTATCGGCTCGTTCAAAGTAACACAAAGAAAGAGTGAAGACAACAAGCTTTGTAAATTTTAACAAAACAATTTATTTCCCTAGAAAACACGGTGAAAAGGAAAATATATGAAACAAGACTTACGATTTACGAAGAAGATCCAAACATATGTTCTAAATTTGTGAAAACACATAAGTCCTGTGAATAAACAGTTCTAAATTGATACAGTCTGAATCTCAGTTCCGTTCCAAGATGGCGGATGATGACGTCAGACGAAGACTAACACAGAATGTCCAGAATTTTGACTGTAAAGCCCAATTTGTATTGTTCTGTTCCGATTTAGAAAATTTCATCAAATGTCTTTGTCCAAAGCCAGTAGTGTTGTTCTCCAGGGAAAATAATTATTTAGAAAACAGACGAAATACAGCTACCACCACTAACAACACACATGTTGTTCCTAACACGTACGAATGCGCAGCTCTTTCCAGCACAGAAATACCTTTCTTAAGGTATTATAAACTCTGTAAGATGTTATGATGTGACTCTGAACCACGACTGACTACGATTACGACTCTGACCATGACTGAAAATTTCTTAAGCTAACTGAGCATTTAAAACAAGCTAATGCGTCATTACATGTACACACGCATGAAAGACACGTGTGATTTCGCAATCCACCTGGACATTACAAAAGCGTAAACAAGTAATAACGTGGTCCCAGCCAATCATTTACATAGCTCTTTCTCACTGTTTACTTGATACGAAAAACCGTCATGCAAAAATCGTGCTTACACGAGTCACATTTACGTTTCAAATAAATACGATGTTTCTAACATACTATTAGACCTTGCTAACATAATCATCACCATAATAATAATAACTTTTAGTGATATAAAAATAAAATAAAAATGAAACAAAGAATTATAAGAATTTAAATTTTAACACATATGTAATTTAACTACAGGGTCGTAACAAGTAGACGACTGAAAACAAATATTATTACAAATCTGAAAATATATAATGATATGCAAGTGCGATTCTGACAGAGATTTATGTCTCGAGCAAAATAAAATTGTCTCATACTGTCAACAATTTAACAACAGAGAAATAATTGGAACAGGTATAGACATACATAAAGTAATTGGCAAATTGCCGAAACCAAAAGGCGGTTGGACATTGCCAGGCCATAAATATACTGGACCTTATAATCCGCTTGATAAACAACTAGATAAAAATGATAATCATCTGCCAGGACAAGAACCTTACAATCAAGTTGATGAGATAGCAATGCGTCATGATATCTGCTACCGTGATATAGAACATCCTGATAACGTTCGTGTAGAAAACTCAAAATCAGACTGTGATAAGGTAATGTTGGACGAACTTCGTGATATGAAACCTTACAAACGGCCTGCTTCACAAGCTACGAGAAAGGGTTGACAGAAAGTTGGTGTAGGGTTTTATTCTAGCAAAATATAAATTAAGACTTGGCAATGATGATCTTGCAGCTGAATTACACAAACCTAAAAAAAAAAATGTTCCACGACGTGAAGTTGTCGCAAATGCCGTTGACGATATCTGGGCGATAGATTTAGTAGATGTGTCAAATCTAGCTGAATTTAACGATAACAGAAGATATCTTTTTAATGTCATAGATGTTTGTAGTAAATATGCTTTTAGTGTGCCAGTTTCAGACAAGACAGAAACGTCAATAACTGATGCGCTAAAACAAATAATAACAACTGCAGAAAGATAACCAAATATAATCTGGACTGATCACGGAGCAGAATTTTTTAATAAAAAGTTCGAGCAGTTTTTGCTCCAAAATAACATCAAAAAATATGTTACAGGAAACGAAGGTAAAAGAGTTGTCGTCGAGCGATTTAATCGTACACTAAACGAAAAAATTCATAAGTATTTGTCAGCTAAATATACAAATAAATATATTGATAATTTACAAAACATTGTTGACGAATACAATAACACGAAACACCGAACCACTAAAATGTCGCCAGATGACGCAATTAAAAATCCGATATTGGCGAACGAAAACATGTACCGCAGACATAAATTTAAAGCTGGTGATCGAGTTAGAATATCTCTAACGAAAAAAACATTTGAAAAAGGATTTACTGCGAACTGGAGCGAAGACATAGTTGTTGTTGATAAAGTACTTTTAGCAATACCTGTAACATATGCGCTGAAGGATTTATTGGGTGAGCCTATAACTGGTAGTTTTTATGAACAGGAACTTCAGAAAACTTCCTAAGACGTATTTGTTATTGAAAAAGTTATTCGAAAACGCGGTAACAAAAGTTTAGTTAAATGGAGAGGATATAGTGATAAATTTAATAGATGGGTGCCAACTAAGTCGATACAATAATGTTATTATAAATTTGTTCGTACTTTACAAGTACACATTTACATTTGATAGTTTTACATAACGAAATTAAATGTAATTTTCTTGTATTATCAACTGGCATTAAATTAAATATTTTAACAAAAATAAAATCATATTTTATATTTCTTTGATGGCCAGTTATTTTTATATTTAAAAAAGGTTTGATAAGCTGCCAAAATATTTGTTGCTCGGTAACTGTAAAATTAAATTTTATTATTTTTTTAGCAATGTGATACTTAACATTATATCGTCCAGTTGTCGGCCTGCTGTAATTTTTTCTGTCAGCGACAGTAACTACTTCATCGTCGGACTCGTTGTTGTACAAAATATCATCTTCGCTATAGCTAGAAAATTTATCTGTGATTGGTAGAATTACTTGTAATTTTGTGGCGATATAGTCTTCCGCGTATATATCAGCAAGTCTTTTCATCAAGTTCATATTATAATATATTTTTATCTAATTATAAATAATAATGGCCAGCGAATCAAAATCTCCAGAAGTAAAATATCATCAAAAAGTTAATATACTAAATAATAGAGAATTAGCAGAGGCAGTTAGAAAATGTTTGTCAGGTTATAGTGCATATTTGGTTAATGTTATTGTAATGCAGGGCGAAATTGATAGGATATTACTAACAGCAGCAGAAAAAAATAAAGTTAATAATAGTGCTTTTATAACATTAAAATTTGATCGCGATGATGTTTTGATGTTTGCCCACAGCTGTCTTACTCAGACAGAATTACGAAATATAATTAATCATCATATCTGAAACTAAATCTATCAAATGTTGATGTTGACGTTGTTGATTTATGTACGCCATCAGCCACATCTTTTACTTGCTGTGGATGAATTTTATGATATTTCCCAGCAGAATAAATTGATTTAAATTTCATTTCTTCTTCAGTCTCCAGATTTACTGATATAATTGATCTTTTAGGATTTTTTAAATTGGACCCATCATAACCAGCTCCTCTTCTGGTGTTTTCCTTTTATGTTACCAAATCTAAATTTTCAATGCGATTGTCTGTTTTAATTTTGTTAACATGATCAATAACTAAATTATTTAAAATAGCGCTGTTAAAAGTTTCATAAATAAACCTATGGGATTTATAACAAACTTGATCCGTTTTAGTTCCACGTACCATCATATGTAAATATCCATCTCTATTCAAGTTTCCTAATACTTTTTTAGCTTTTTTATATCGAATAATTCCGCGATCATTAGCTTCGTATAGATCAAATACTGGGTAAGGTTGAAACTCATTTTGTAAAGCTAAATTCTCAATATTGTCATCGTTTATTGAGTTATTTACCCTATAAACTCGCTGACCTTCTGGAATGTCCTCGCAAAACAAACTATAAATAAAATCTTTTCTGAACATTTCGGTGATATGTGTATCATCTCCTTTTACTGAAATTATCATACCAGCCGGAGTTGGTTTTCCTACAGATTTCTTAGATTTTATGTTAATAACTGAACCAAGTGCATTTGCAGCATATAAGTTGTACTTTGGGTGAACATGATAAGTTTCTTGCTCGGTTGCTGTCATTCTGATATATCTCAAAATTTCTGTCATTATACTATAGGGATTTTATATCTCTAATTTATTTTTTACGTAATTTTTAATTAAATATAAAAATATTATATATAATGTTAAAATTGCGCGATATTGCTAAAAAGAGCATTATCAAAGCAGAAAAAATTGCTAGTGCATTCTCAGGTTACGACAGCAGTTACAAATTTGATAATCAAAATGTTTTAGCAAATTTTAACTCTACAAATTTATATCATCTTTTACAACCTGTTATAGCTCAAGAACTTACAGCTCACAAAAGTATCAAACTAATAGTTCAGTATCATACCATTTTATCAAAATTACATGTAATCGAAAAAGATATATTTGATATAATTTTTGAAAACACAAGTTTCGACAGCAAAATTTCAGAACCATATCTAACAGCTAAATCACGAAAAATATTAACTGGAACAAATATTGCCTCTGTCGCCGCTGAAATACACCAAGAAAATAAATAAAAAATTGGAGGAATTTACTTCATCTGGGTCAGGTTGGAAATTTGAAATGATAAAGGAAGTTTTAATTCATACAGCAAAATATAACATACTTCGAGGTAGTTCTTACGTTGATCTTCAAACAAAAAAAAAATTAAAAACAAAAAATGCTGTATAAATGTCAAAAACAACGATGATCAATGTTTTCGTTGGTCAATTTTGTCGGAGAGACATCCACAGAGTGACCACAGTGACCGAATTGAAAAGTATTTGCCATACAAAGACGAACTAGATTTTAACGGAATAACTTTTCCAGTGGCAGAAAATCAGATGCCAAAAATTGAAAAACAAAACAATATTTCAGTAAATGTTTTCGGACTAGATGAGCGAGAATACCCAAGATATATTTCAGAGACTGCTACACAAAAGACAATAAATTTATTATTTTATAAAGGACATTACGGTTGGATAAAAACCTTTAACGGTTTAGTTGGCGGACAGTATAATAAAAATAAAAAAAAGAAATATTTCTGTTACAGATGTTTGCAGGGTTTTTCTAAGAATGAGAAACTACAGGAACATATTAAATGCTGTATCAACGTTCAAAGAATAACTATGCCCGGCGAAAAAGAAAAAGTCTTAAAATTTAAAAATTATGATCATAAGCTAAATATACCTTTCGTTATTTATGCGGATTGCGAGTGTTTACTCGTTCCAGTGGCTGGCGCTGAAAATGATCCTAATAAATCAAGAAAAATACAGCAACATGTTCCTTGCGGAGTAGCTTATAAAGTAATTTGTTGCGTCGACGATAAGTTTTCATGTCCAATAAAGTTATATAGATGTAAAGTTACTGAATCTGAAAGTCGGCGGTATGGTTATTAAAAAATTTGATAGATGATGTTAATAAAATTTCTAACAAATTATTTAAGACAGCTCCAATGAAAATAACATCTAAGCAACAACTTGAATTTAATGAAGCAGTTAATTGTCATATTTGCGAAAAGTTATTAGCAGACTCAAACGGAGTCCAAGATAAAGTTCATGATCACTGTCATTTAACTGGGCAATACAGAGGGGCAGCTCATAATAATTGTAATTTAAAATTTCATGCACCAAAGTTTATGCCTGTAGTTTTACATAACTTTCGCGGCTATGATAGTCATATCATTGTAGAAGCTTTTGGCAACGAGAAAATTAAATCTAAACTAAAACGAAATGGTAAGATAAAATGTATACCAAATAATTTTGAAAAGTATATGTCAGGTACTCTCGGAAAATTACGTTTTATTGACAGCCTGCAATTTATGGCAGCATCATTGGATGAGCTTGTAAAAGGTTGTAGCACTTTTAATAATCTGCAAAGTTGATTTGGTGAAAACTATGTCTATCTGACAAAAAAAAAGGTATCTTTCCGTATGAGTATCTCGACGACTGGAGCAGATTTGATGAAACTTCTCTGCCTGACAAAGACAAATTTTACTCTCAGTTAAAAGGTGAAGATGTGTCAGACGACGAATACAAATATGCACAAAATATTTGGAATAAATTTAGTTGCAAAACATTTGGTGATTATCATGATATATATATTTCAAAACAGATGTTTTATTACTAGCAGATGTTTTTGAAAGTTTTCGTCGAGTAAGCTACAGCAATTATGGACTAGATCCTTGTTGGTAATATTCCGCTCCTGGGCTGTCGTGGGACGCTCTACTAAAAACAAGCAAAATAGAATTAGATCTCTTAACAGACGTCGATATGTTTAATTTTATTGAAAAAGGTATCAGAGGCGGAATTAGTGTTATAACAAAAAAATATGCAGTAGCTAATAATAAATATCTAAAAAATTATGACAAAAATCTCCTGTCGAGTTATATTATTTATCTAGATTGCGTCAATGTGTACGGGTATGCAATGTCAGAGCCAATGCCGTGCGGTGGATTTCATTGGATATCTCCAGATCAGTTTCTTAAAGAAACTGAAAAAGATTTTTCCGATGTCAGTTATTTTGCTGAAGTTGATCTAGATTATCTTAGTTCGTTGCATGATCTACACAACGACTACCCATTTTGTGCAGAGTCGATGATGATAGATTACAGTTTACTATCACCCGAGCAACGAGCCATGACAACAGCAAAAAATTCGATCGTTAATAAGTTAGTTCCAAATTTGCTAAATAAAAAAATTACGTGATACATTACAAAAATTTAAAACAAGCAGTAGATGCTGGACTAATTCTGAGAAAAGTCCATCGTGTACTAAAATTTAATCAGTCGAGGTGGATGTCAAATTATATTGACTTAAATATCAAACGTCGTGCTGTGGCTAAGACGGACTTTTAGAAAAACTTTTTTAAGCTAATGAATAACTCAGTTTTTTTGAAAGACAATGGAAAATATTCGAAAGCGAGTTTCTCTCGAAATTGTAAATGATATAAATCGCAGAAATAAATTAGTTAACGATGATGGTTTTGTTAGCATGAAAATATGTAATGAAAATCTTGTTGCAATACAACGACGAAAGACAAATTTAAAGTTAAATAAACCGATTTATGTTGGTGCAGCTGTACTTGATATATCAAAGTGGCTAATGTACGACTTTCACTATAATTTTACTAAAAAGCAGTGGCCAGATTCAGAGTTGCTATTTACTGATACAGATTCGCTAGTTTATAATATAAAATGTGAAGATGTCTATGAAGATATTTATAAACACCGTGACTTATTTGATTTATCAGATTATCCGACTAGTAGTAGATTTAATGATAATACGAATAAAAAAGTTATTGGTAAATTTAAGGATGAATTTATGTTTGTGCCGGTGAGAGAGTTTGTTGGATTAAGGAGTAAGATGTATGCTGTCATATTAGATGACAAAAAACTTGCAAAAAAAGCAAAAGGTATTCCTCGAGGATATGTGAAAAAGATGATGAATTTTAATGATTTTAAAACCGCTCTAAACAATAATGTCAGTTTTATTAAGACAAATATCATTAGAACGAATCTTCATAAGCTTGAAACTGATACGATTATTAAACGTGGACTTAGCAATTTTGATGATAAAAGATATTGGAAAAGCGGAATTAATACTTTAGCACTTGGGCATTATAGAAGGGAGATAATACAGTTCCAGCTTGTTTAAAAATAGTATCTGGATTGTCGAATATAGATTGATACGAATGCACTGTATTGATTTTCAGATTGTCTGTAATAAAGCGCTGCTGGTGATTTCCAGGTTTATTAGTGAGTTCGTTTTGTCTGTTAAGTGATTTCCAGGTGTATTAGTCTGTCTGTCTGTTTCTAAAGCCGTACTGAAAAGGAATTCCCTGAATCTTTACAAGCTTGGTAAAAACCCAACTATTGATTTTCAGACTGCAGAGTCTCCTGCCTATAATATACACAGCCGCACAGCCTCTTCGTTTTTCTGTATAAATAGATGGTAATATATTTTAGATTTCGTTTTTCTGTACAAATATAGGATTTCAGATTAACGTTTTTCAGAATCAGAAAAATGAAATGCTATTCAAAATCAGAAAAAATAAAATGCTATTCACAATCAGGTAACTGGTAAGTATATAGTAATTTCTCAAACATATATACGTAATCGGATTTCATAGCTCAGTGCAGGAATGTTGAATTCTCGTACTGAAGGTCTGTGGTTCGATTCCCATCACTGACATATGTCGGTGGGTATGGTTCTGGATTACCAAAAAATTATTTTAATTGGGGGTGCGAACCCCAACAGAAAAAATACACTCTCCCATCATGTAACCACGTGGTGGGTGTACTTTTGCACTCAACTCGGAGTTATCATGGGGAGAGTGTACAAAATCTGTTGGACGTGGGTAAATCCCCCGTTTATGTTTGTATCGTCTCTTAGGATAAGTTTATGTATGTGCCGTCTCTTAGGATAAGTTTATGTGTTGTGGTGTCCAAAAATAAACAGCATGGTGATGTGAGCTCGTGACCTTGTGACCTCACTGAAGGGTGCCCCAAACAAGGGCATTCAGAAAGAATGTCGCCGGACAAAAAAAGTCTTATAAGGTGCCTGTGGACCATAAGACAGGTCTTTACACTGAAAAATAAAGCCCTCTGAGTTCCTAAAGTTTCGGTTTCGGATATTTAGGAATTCGCCTGCTTTGAGTCCTGAAATAGACAGCCCTCTGAGTTTCTAAAGTTTCGTTTCGTTTAGGGGGGTATGTCTATTGAAAGGGACCCTTAGGACCTTATGAGACTTTACCGGCAGAAGGGACCCCAGTGGAATGGTAGAAACGTCACTGCTGCTGTTTATTTTTGACTTTTAGCTTTAGAAATATCATTATCAAATAACATATCAACGATATTGTCAATAAATGTCATCAAATCATCTGACCAACCTACTATTCGCATATCATTTTCAGTTGCGAATAACCATACTGATCCATATTTTGGTGATATATAATAACCAACTTTTTTTAATACAGTCGCTTATTATTTTAGGTTTTATGCCAGTATAACTTGCGGCTGATTTTATTAAATCAAATCTCTTACAAAATCTGTTTGTTAGATCAAACCCAACATGTCGGATTGAATTATTATACATTTTATATTAATATTTCATTGTTCAATATGAAAAAATCTAGAGGTCTCCAATTTTTTGTAGAGGGGTGGGGTCTCTGATCTAGAATCCGCATTTAGTTTAGGATCAGCCTATTACTATACTGAAAAAAAAAAAAAAAATATTTTATCACTAAAAAAGTTAATCCAGCAGGTCCTTGGAGTTCTGGTAAAGAATCCGCATTTGGATTAAGATCAGCCTATAAGTTTACTACTCAAGTATGAAATAAATGGAAATAAAACATTCACCATTGCAGATAAATTATTGTTATATGCTCCTGATATAAAACATCGCGAAAAAATAAATATTTGCAAGTAAATACTAAATTTAAACCACGTAGGCAATCTTATAATCAGCAAGCTGGAAAATAGACCTATGTTTTACCAGACAAAAAGTAAACCATGCAGCCAATGTATAAATCAGCTTTTCTTTCGCAATTCTACGCGTGATAATTCTTGGATCAATCTGAACCTTTGGAAAAGTCGATTCTGTTGAGCATCCAAGCCTAGGATTTAATCGATGAAAATACAGACACAATTCAAAATCATACTATTGAAGAAACTTTGCCAGGTATATTTTGGATGCGCATGGGGTGGGGGTGGGGCTGGGGGGGGGGAGATATGGAAGGAGGGAGTTTTGAGATTTTCCATGGCATTCCAGTCTATGTGTCACTGAAATGAGCCAGCGTCTCGACATAACTAAATCATAAAGGTGACATTTTTAAAGATTCTGGAGTCGTCCTAGTGTCTGTGTTCTGATTATTACCTTTAAAATGGACGAGAATTATCAGCGGATATTTAATCTGTCTTTTATTTAGCAGCCACATTGATCAAAGTTAAAAGGTTCATCATGCTGAAGGTGAAATATTATCATTACGTCCCCTTTTTAATAATGGATTGCATTACGTCCCCTTTTTAATAATGGATTGCATTACGTCCCCTTTTAATAATGGATTGGCTCTGTTCATATCGCTTGAAAACAAAGGGTCTGTCACTGTAACAAAGTAAAATTTGCTCTGCCTTGGTCAGTAACGCTCTTTTCGCATCATTTATTGACTTTAAGGGAGCTTGGAGACATGTATTTTGAATTAGTACCTTTAAGGTATTAAAAAGAAACAAAATCGTTTGAATGATAAACCAAACTAAGGATCATTTTCTATGGGTAAATCTCAGGTGGTTGCTGTACTCCATTTTAGCACAAAAAGTTAGTTCTACGAAACAATTTATTCAGAAAGATTAACAGCTGATTGTGGTAACGTGATATCGTTTGGACCAGTTAAATGTGCCGATACATGTAATACCATATTAACTGCGGAGATTCAATGCAGCCAACTTTTCGATTTCTCTCATTAACATTTTTCTAGTTTTATATATTCATTTCGAGATGAACTAGACGACCAGGTAAAGAAATTACATATATGGACCTGTTCCCTTCCTTGTACTCATACTTGCATCACTGTTCCTGATTCATACGGAAGCCCATTAGCGCCAGGTAATCAAAAATAAATTTGCGTTTTTATGAGATAGTATTGCGTTCTTACTAGATAGTATTGTGTTATTACGAGATAATATTGCGTTATTACGAGATAGCATTGCGTTATAACGAGATAGTATTGCGTTATTACTAGATAATATTGCGTTATTACAACATAGTATTGCGTTATTACGAGATAAAATTGCGTTATTACGAGATAGTGTTGAGTTATTACGAGATAACAGAATGTATGTGAATATGTTCCGATCATCATATACAATTTCATCAGTAGAGAGGAATTTTTTTCATCAAAGTTCAGATTTCAGTTTGTTTTATTTTATGGTACATGATGAGATTAGACAGGGCATGCCTAGAATATAATATTATCCTAGTTAGAAAATGTGTTTTCTTCATTGCATTTAATGTATTTTTATTTTAATTTTGAAACTTACATTTTATCAGATGTTTGGCATACATTGCATATCTTGTGTAGTTTTAAAATCTCTTCTAATATCCCACATGACTAAATAGTAATGTATGAAGTACAGTCACTGCTTGCATTTGGCAAAATGTTGTAGTAAAATAAAACTGGTTAAATTTTACCTGACGCAGATTTTCAACACTTTTGGGACAAGGCACTTCGCTTGCCTCGATTTAAAACTTACTTGTGTTGCTGTGCCACAAAAGACCAAACCAAACCCACAGTGGCTTGTATCGTTGCCTACAGTTTACCTAACAATTATACATGTACTATAAAATACTACTATTATTATATAGTATAGTCTATGATTGTTAGGTAATTTGTAAACAACTATACTATCCCCTGTGGGTTTGGTTTGGTCTTTTGTGGCACAGCAACACAAGCAAGTTTAAAAACCGAGGCAAGTGAAGTGCCTTGTCCCATTATCTAAAAGATAGATGTTATGAAGACTTAAACAACATTCGTTGCTGGAGAGAAAATACTATTTGTGATTTGTTTCTAGTGATCCATTGAGATTAAAGATAAGCGGATGCCAATAACATTGACCAAGAGTCAACTACTGTGCTTGATTTGGATTTTTATTTCCACACAAGAGATTTCTTACATGCAAGTCTGAATTGAAGCTTCCCTTGATATTGAGGTTCACGATTCACTTTGGTGTGAAAACCTCCTATAATTCAAATAGCTTGCAAGGAAAATAGTACTTATTTTAGCACTGCATCCTCGACAGACATTACATGCAGTTCATTTATTTGTACTTACCATATAATTAAACATGACGTTCTTCAGTCTAAACTTCAAAATGAAAACTACGTTTTAAAATAAATCTGGTTATACTAACACTGATGTACCAATTTATTTGGGTGGGATGATTATAAATATATTTTCAAAAATTGATATGTTTCTAATTCATGGGTTCAGTATACATAAACGTGTTGTTTTTTTATCGGCTGATGTCATATGATTTGTGGAAGTCTCGAACCGTTATATAAACCTAACCAGCTGAATTTTGATTTAGTTCAAGGCAACACATACTTACTGAGTTTTATCAGTTGTAAATATCAGCTATTTTATTCAACTGGTTTCTTGTTGTTTGTTAAATTAAGACTGACTTTTCATTAATTTTTTTTTTTTTTTTTTTTTTTTTTTTTTTTTTTTTTTTTTTTTTTTTTTTTTTTTTTTTTTTTTTC
>JAECUM010090894.1:0-29904 GCA_016617855.1 Megalonaias nervosa
GCTATGAATTTAATAGGAATGGTCGATCATTCAGCTCGCCGGCCGGAGATAACAGACTCCTGGCCACAGTAATTGTAGATAACTCGTTTGTACGGCTGCGCCGGTTGGTTGGCAGTCGGAATGGCATACCAAAGATGAGATATGCCGTACGGTCCAGACCGCTGGTGCAGTACGGATGGACGAATGGATAGTATTGGTACGGACCGTCCGTCCATACCGCATTGGTCAAATTGTAGATCTTCACTTCCGGGACGTTTTCATGCATGGACGGGGTAAATGCAAACTTCACACGTCATGTGTGTGGTCCTATTTGTTTGTTGTGAGTCCTTACGCATTATTGGCGGGGTCACTGGATGATCCACAGTTTGATTACGATGTATATAAACGCCGTATCTACTCGTCCACATATGGAGAACAAAGCCTTTTGAGTCATATTGGATTCGCCTGGGCGTTCTGTTCACGGATACATTTTGTTATGCTCATGGGCGCCCGCAGGATCTTTTGCAGGGGGTGGGGGGTCAGGACTTTGTGCGGGGTGGGTGGGTCAGGATTTAAACCTAAAGCTAATATTTATTAAGCGTTTTGAACAAGCAGCAGAGAGGGTGAACCCTACAACTTTGTAGAGACCTTATTTTTGAAAATTAAAGGTTCCTACGAAGGCTGAAAAAAGAAGTTTTTGCCTTAATAATGAAAACTTCTTTAATTGACCAGATTTTTTCACGTACTGGTCACTACGCGTATGTCGTTCACCCTCTCTGCTGCTATAAATTAAACAGCAAGTATAAATATTATCAATAATGAGTATTGGAGAACCACACTCAGCTAAATTAGCTCGAGAGCGACTAGAGGCAATTAAAAAATATCTACCTGTTCGTGATTCTGTTAAGTAACAACTACAATCGCGTCAGGAATCTCGATTTGAATTTGAGGAGGATACAAAACAGTTATTTAAACCTATCACTGAGACCACTAAAGGTATTCAACCTGTGTTAGAGAAAACAGCTGAGGCTACAACTGCAACACAGAAGGTTATTGGAGCATTACCAAACCAAATTAAGGAAGTTATAGAGTCTGCCGATAAAACACGCGCTGAAATTCAAGATGTTAAAAATATTGTCGAGGATCTGTCTAAACCAGAATTAAAAACTCGGTATTTTAATCAACGAGGCTATGAAGCAGTTATGACTGATCCTGTTGAAGTTGCTGTGATGGGATATCAGACTCGGAGTCAGTTTCTAAAGCCAGAATTTTATAACACTCCAGAAGACGAGTGGAATGCTAGGATATTTCGGGAGTACAAGGATATTTCACAAATCAGTAAAAAATATAAAAAAGAATATGATGATTTTGTTAATGAAGTTAATGAAGTGAAAAAACAATTTGGAATACCAGTTACATCATCAAAAAAGCAGAAATCTCGACGGCGGAGACAACCATCACCACAACAATTTGAATTACCACCACCACAATTTGAACCATCACCACAACGATCACCACGAGTACTACCATCACCACGACAATTACAACAAAAGCTACAACGAGAACAAGAACGACAAAAAACAATAGAACAAGAACGACAAAAAACAATAGAACAACAACAGCAAAAAGAAATAAAACTATTTGAGCAATCACCACTACCATCATCACAACAACAAGAACAACAATTTCAAGAAATGATGAAACGAATTCAATCACCACGACAACCAAGAGAAGAGGAAGAAAAAGAATATCAAGATCCCGGCGCAACTGGAAGTGGTTTAGGAAGTGGTCTTATTACCTGTCCCAATAACGTTCTCGCTGATGTTGATCGACTAGAAATTCTCATCGGAGGAAAACGAGATGGTAATAATTCATCAGAAATCATTAATGAAGTAGCTGATATTTGTAAACGATTATTTAGTGGCGGCATCATGGATATTAATGTGTATCGATCCCTTATTAATGAAATCGCCGACGATTATTACAGTGATTAGATACAATTAGTGATAAAAACAGTTAATAATAACAATGATCGTGCATGGTACTCAACGTGGACCTACCATGGTCAGGGTAATAAATTCTCGATTACCGGTATACAAAACGACCTACGGAGATGGATTAGGTGATGTTATTCAGGGTCTGTTTAGAAGGATAGCCCCAAAAGCAATACCGATTGCGAAGCAGCTAGGAATGAAAGCTATTGATGTTGTTCGTGAAAAAGGTATAGGCGCTGTTGGTAATCTTGCTAGCAAAGCATTCTTAGCGATCAAAGATAGACTATCACGATTAATACGCAGACCACAAGCGACCCGACCTCAACCTGTGAAATTACCTAGCACTGAAGTGATGCCCGCAAGTGTAAGTAAAATAATAAATCAAGCCGCTAATCAAAAACTAGCGGAGTTAGCTGATATCCCGATGTCGGAAAAGGAAAAAATATAACCGCTAGTCTGATAGCAGGAAGTGGTCTTCGAGTTAGACGAAGACGATAATAATAAAGATGTTTAAGCGCATATCTGACCCCGCGTTTGACATGGACGCACCAGTTCTCAAAGATGAGTCTGTGCGCGATTATCAGTATTATTCTTATGACGCACGAATTCCAAATCAGCGTGGACGAATCGAATTACAGGTTCAGGATACAAGTAGATATTTCTTACCCGCTGAAGCATTTATTGAAGTCGAAGGTGAAATTTTAAATAACGTTGCTCCTGCAGCACCAGTAGCATATGGAGCTGATATTGTTGTTGGTTTTGTTAATAATGGTATTATGGCGTTATTTGATAGCGCTACGTACATGATTGACGGAAAAAATATTGAATCAATTCAGAAAGAAGTCGACGTTGCCACGACAATACTAGGCCTTGCGAGATACAGCGACGATTACTCAAGATCAGCTGGTCCATCAATGATGTTTGTCAAGGATACCTCTAACCACTCTGATAACGATCAATATGATATAAGACAACCACAGAATAATGCTGGAAACGCCAATGCGGATGTAGAAAATATGATTATTAATGTTAATCCAAATTTTAACTTAGGATTTGCAGTACGTAAATCGATGTTAAAAGGTGATAGGAGAGCATTTTCATGTGCAATTCCACTGTCACATATTTTTCGATTCTGTAGAAATGTCAGAAAAGTTATTTTCGGAGCCAAACATACGGTTGTACTTGTACGAAAAGGTGATGATAATGATGCAATATGGAAACCCATTGGTGATCCTGGTAAAGTAGTACTAACAAAACTTTCCCTGTGGATGCCAGTGATGACTCCGTCAATATCTGAAGAAGACCGGTTGTTATCTTTTATGAGTCAAGGCGGTAAATCAACGTTGTCGTGGTTAACAATGACCACAGATGCTGTTCAGAGTGCAATTGATGGTTTATTTACATGGCAGATAGCTTCTCAGCAGGGTGTTTCTGCACCGCGACATATATTTATTGCGTTTCAAGATGTTGCACGAATAAACAATCAAGATGAAAGTACAATGATATTTGACAAACTCGGTGTTTCTGAGGTTTCATTAAGGATTAATGGACATCAAGAACCATCCGAGGATATATTACTGAATTTCGATCAAAATCATATAGCACGTGTATATCATCGTCTGATGACGTTCATGGGGCGTGATCAGAATGTTGATTCTGGGTTACAGATATCGCAGCTAGATTTTACATCACTGTATCCGATTTATTACTTTTCTCTAGAACATTTAGATTTAACCAGACAATCTGTTGTAGATATTCATTTTCGAGCTCGTGTGACTCGAGGAGCTATTGTTAATTACAGAGCAATAGCCGTTATACTCAGCGATAAATCGATGTTACTCGAAGGTGTTGGTGGACGAATGAGAGTTATTGATGCTCCAGTAGAAAACATGTAATTAGATCGTTCATAATAATTATAATGTCATATCATCACGTTAGTGTGAGTCTGACTCCTGGTCAGATTAAAAAGCTGCAATCAGCATCAAAAAATAATTGTGGAATAAAAATATCGCTAAAGCGAGAACAGATGACCGGTGCAAATAAACTGTCGTTGACCGAGCGTCAGTTTAAAAACTTCAACGACGCTAAAAAATCAAATAAAGGCGTCAAACTTAATCTTTCTGCGGGCGCCATCAAAGATATTGCTAAAACGGGTGGTATATTTCCACTTCTTGCAGCAATACCAGCATTAATAGCCGCTGCAGCCCCAGCTGTTGCAAAAGCAGCTGCATTAGGTGCTGTTGGAACCGCTGCTGGAATGGCATTAAAGAAAGCAACCGGACAGGGAATTATGCACGCAGAAAATTTAAAAAAAAGATCACGACAAAAGCAATACGGAAGACGTCTAAGAGTACCAAACGTGCCACAGCCGGGCCGTCTGAGATTATCAGGCCCAGCATACGGTCGGGGTCTAAGATTGCCAGGGACCCCATTCATGGTACGGAAGGGGTTTAAGATTACCAGGGACAGTTTACTAATAACACCCATGTCCAATTTTGATTTACTTAATGCTGCTAAGCAATTAAAAATAAAAAATTTCAGAGGTGTTTTTATGCGCGATCAATTACCTACCGTTGCAATGCAACATGAAACCGGTATCATTAATCTCGATAAAAATTCTGGCCCAGGCACGCACTGGGTCGCATATGCAATTGATCCACGTGGAATTATTTATTTCGATTCGTATGGATTAGCACCACCAAAAGAATTTCTTCATTACGTTAGCAATAATACTACTCCAATCTGGTATTCAACGCTACCGACACAAAAAATAACTGATCCTCCAATATGCGGCCGTGAAACCCTCGCTATGCTTGATGCTGTATCAAAATCAACAGCACCGCCTCATAAAGTCGTACACGCGTTCACTACACTACGTCATAATACTTAAACTGATATCAGTAAATATAATGGTAGATATTTATGGAAGATCCTTAGGTAAAACTCAGAAGTTCGATTTATCTAAATATGCAACTCTTGATCAGCTCAGAAATGAAATCGATGATTTATTAAATATCACAAGTGTGGATCAAAATGAAGTCGTCGTTTTTCAGGACAAACAAGGACGATTAAAAACGAGTAACATACAACTACCAGATGTGCTTATACGAATTCCCAACGCGGTTGTTAATAATATCGTTACTTTCACTGATCAGGGTAAAATACAGGATTCCGGTAAGTCGGTTAACGATTATGTTAAGAAAACTGGTGATGTATTTACCGGTGACATTATTATGTCAAGAAGAAAAATTACGTATCTTGGAGATCCAATCGCAGATACAGACGCAGCAACAAAAAAATACGTCGATGATCAAGAATCCAAATACGTGTCAGTGCGCGGTGGTATAATGCGTGCATTTCTCGACATGAATAATAATGGTATTAATAATCTCAGAACACCAGAAACAGATTTCGACGCTGCAACGAAGAAATACGTCGACGATAGGGAAATTCCAATAACTACTTCATTAACGACTATCAATGATGGTATTGCTGCACTTAGAGCTGAATATTTTAATCACGTACAAACATTTCTAAATTTTCGTAGAAATGTAAACAGAAATATTAATGATTTTTTTGGAACTCCACCAAATGTTATTATTAATCTCGCTGACATTAACGCAAGACTCAACGATATCATTAGTGGTATTCCTAACATTATTCAAAAAACTAATCTCGTTAAAATTCCTCACAAGCAGATCATTAATATCGTGTACACAGTCGCATCAGGAAAGGCAACATGGACACCGGAAAATAACACTTTTAAACACACTGCAGAGGTTACTGGTGTATACAGATTATCTGTATTTAGTAGTGCAAAATTCAGTATATTTACCACATTTCCATGGCGTCATTCAACCGATGATTTTTCTGGAATTGTGTCTATAGTGTTAAATAAAGATGTCGAGGAAACGTTTATGCTAATAGCGAATGATAAAAAGTTAACCACAGCAGATTATTGGTGGTGTATTGAGTTTGTAGCCGAAACTCCTCAATTAGTTACCTAGATAAGTATAATGAATCAAGAGTCATTTATCGACGTTCAACGTCACAGATACGCTCAAGTATGTGAGTGTCAAACTAAACTAAAAAATATCATCGACGATTACACGATAAAGGTAAAAAAATATCGTCGTCGTATGGTTGTTATTGATATAATGGTATACTCGGTTTCTGCTGTTATTGCTGGAACTGGATTATTACTATCAACAATAACGATGACAGCGCCTGCAGTTGTAACAATTATAGTTTCAACGGCAACAACATGCGCAGGTATTTTCAGTATTATCTCTAAAAAAATATCTACGTGTACGAATGATAAACTAAACGAGTATATAATGAAATTGCACACAGCAACAACCGCATACACTAAATTATGCTCGTATATTTCAGCATATCTCAGTGATGGTAAAATATCCGATGAGGAGTTCGTAACGATAATGAAAACCTACGATGAAGCGTTCATAATCGCTAGTGATAATAACGGAAAGATGGAGAATTAAATTATAACGATAATAATAATGTCATCGTTAGAATTAATTCAGCAGATCGTGGCTAATACAACGCCGTCAAAAACTACTATGATATCATTAAGTTCAACCAATCCTGAATTTAGCGTTAATTTTCCGACTGCAATTTCAGCAAAGGAAATAGCATTAGCGCAATTACGAGTTTATTATAGTTGGCCTAATATTAGATCAAAACCGTTTGGTGGACAACAACCAAATAATTCACTGGTATTTGCGAATAAAAATAAACCGGATGGAACACCTGATTGGCAAGTTGTTGGAATTTCAACGGGCAGTTATCAAATAGAACAGATTAATGATGAATTCCAACGCAGAATTAAATCTATCACAGGGAAAGAATCTAAAATAGCGATTACTGTTTACGAACCAACACTATCAGCGGCGATTGAAATAAATTCTCCTGATTACCTCGTAGATATTTATCAGAGTTCGATTAGATCAGTGTTAGGATGGCCTGAAGTTGCACCTATTTATAATGGAGTTTCAGAACCAACTAAAAATGAGTTTAAAACAAGTGAAGAAAAATTCATTAAAGATCCAGAATATCGAGGAAAACAACCATGGAGTAATACAAGATTTGGATTTCCAAACGACGATAGATATTACTTTACCGATTTTGACGGTAAAAGGATCCCCAAGTTGAATAAAGCATTATTTATTATTAACACAGACACCAGGACAAAGATTAGTTCCTATACTGTTGATGTAAGATTTATTAAACATTTTTTAGATACTCTTAAACCCGAATACGATAAAACATTTAATGATTTAAGAAATTTACTTATTTCATTATCACAACATTATAATGAAAGTGTAAAGCAGCAAATAATCGAGTTAATAAAACATTTAAATGGTATCTTCATCGATTTATACATCGTCAATCGAAGTATTATAAACACTGCGACTAAACTCGATGGAAATAGTTACACAAATCCAGAATCTAAACAAGTATTTCTTAATCATTACAAAATAACAGAAAAAATTTTACAAACATTTGTTATACCAGATTTAAATAACGCTAAAATGAAGAAATCACTTGACGATCTTATTGAAGAATATTATCCAGGAGTAATTGAATCGTGGAAAAAAATAGCCCCACCACCGGTTATACTAAAACACAATAACAACCCTTTTGGTGCCGGACGTCATATATCGCCAGGCATTGTAAACATAACATCAGTTATTGCAGTCAATCTGGTATGCGATGTTATTGAAGGTAGCTATCAGGTAGATCTTTCTAAATCTAGCCAAGCTCAGCAAGGGTACATATTATTCAGTTTTAGTCCGTTGGTCCCTCCCGGTTCGTTAATTGTATCAGAGCCAATTAACCCCGTGTACCTACGAGTTCATAATCCGTTATTATCAAGAATACACTTTAAACTTACAGACCAAAATAATAGAATTCTGGACACGAGGAACGAAGAACTGAATATAAACCTGTATGTGAAATCATAATGCGTTATCATAACAATATCCGGATGTGTTCTTTTTGTTTACATATAAAATCCGTGCACAATGAAATCTAGAAGATTGTGGCTGCATATTGATTTTTCCATAACAGCTGTGCGTAAAGTTATTTTAAGAACCGCTATATAACTAAATCAATATCTGCTGTTACGGCCCACGCATAGACTCAGTGTTATACAGAATTTTATATTTTTTGGAAACTATAAAATCTCATTTTAGACAGAAATGATGTTTCAGTCCCTACGACAATCGTTTTTCGTTAATTATTTAGTGATCTATCTGTTTTCTGTAAGCCGCTATTAGTGAAGCAGCAAATATTTTATATATATTACTTAAATTTAACTGTATTATTGATAAGAGAACGATGGCCGAAATGGTAAGACGGTTGGACGTAGATCGAAGCCCTACAGACTCTCGCGTGTTCGAGTCTCCAAAAATGCTAAAGATATTATCTTGCATTTTGCGACTGATGCTATTTAATTGGGGGAACCCGGAGAATTTCCTCGATATCCACAACAGACAAAATACACTCTCCTATCATACACCCTTGAGGGGTGTACCTTTTACACTCCCGGGGTTTTGTATGGGGGGAGAGTGTACAAAATCTGTTGGACGTAGACAAGATTCCCCCGTCATCACCATTTGTATATATTTCATGTTCATAGAATCATATATCATTAGGATAAGTTTATGTTTGTGCAGTCCAAAATCATAAACCATCTGTATATATTTCATAACCATACAATCATTAGGATAAGTTTATGTTTGTGTCGTCCAAAATCATAAACCATCTGTATATATTTCATAACCATAATATCACACACAAAACAGCTCCCTGACAAAAAAAAAGTCATGGGAGCTAATATTTATTTTTATATTAAATATATATATATATATATACGTTACGCTGTCAGAGTCGCTACGGATTCATTTTATGTACATAAAAAATATAAAGATTTATTAAAACTCGGTAATGGTGAATGGGGGACATGGAGGATAAAACAAGAAAATATATTTAGTTATTCTGAATCTGCCGACGTTGAAATCAAGGAAATATATTACAAAAATAATAATCAAATATCAAAGTCATCTGCACCATCTGTGTATGATCCTGTATCTAGGTATAAGACCGTTTATCTTAATGGGTGTGGTGGTTCAGGTAAAACAACTCGTGCGATTAACTTATTTATAAATAATATCTCAGATATGATTGTTTTAACACCGACGCACAAACGTGCTAGAGAAATAAAGCAACGAGGAGTAAAATCGTGTACTTATCATAGTTTCTTTAGATGGTGCGGAGACACATGGACCCCATCGCGGATGGGTGAGAAATATATACCTAAATATATTATATGGGACAAGATATGCACGGTGTCGTTAGAAACACTAAAAACATTTCTTGATTGGTTGTCATTGAAGAATACTGCTGTGATTATGTGTGGCGATCATGGTCAACCACCACCCTTTGTTGGACAGTCTCCACATGAATGGCTGAAGAATAACGTAAATTATTATGAAGAAATACATGATGACCATAGAGCTATCGATGAACCGCTGAAGGAATTTTAAAAATTAATCAGACTTCAGCCAGACAGAGTACAATGTGAGATAATGCGAGGAGTAATTCCAGAGACTTCTATGAATGAATTTTGGACTTTATGGAATCCCGCTGATTTAATAGTCGCGAGTAGAAAGGTAGCTCGTGATGAACTACAGGATAAATTATTTACGTTACATAAAGAAAAGTTTTCAGATCTACCTGTACCTTTGTGTTATCGCCCAGCAGATACTCGACGACAGAATATTGATGTTGAAATTCCTGGTGCCTTGGTTCCACCAAGGGTACAGAATCTTGTACTGAATGATATTATTTTAGTCGATATTAATGTCGTTGAGAATGCGCTGAGTATGAATAAATCGCCGTGGACGTTAGGATACGCTATAACGATTCACTCGTCACAGGGATTAACTATAACTGATACTAAAATCTGGATTGTAGATGATCGGACCGAGTGGTCGAATTTAGTTTATCTCGCCGTATCTCGAGTCAGGAGAATATCTCAACTACATAGGGTTATTATGAATTTTATAGAAAATAATGATCAAATTGTTAATAATGACGTAATAAGAAAAAAACTATCTGGTTATAAGCAGTGTGACAAAAAAAATAATCGTGATTTTGATATTGATGTTGAATTTATTATAAACTAAAACAACTACAGAATAATAATTGCGCAAGTTGCAACTGTAATATGTCATGGCAGTATTCGAATAATAATCCAAGACAATTTACCGTAGACAGAATTAATAGTGATCTCGGTCACACACGTGAAAATGTAATGCTGACCTGTCTTGAGTGTAATCGACGTCGAGGTTCTGGACGTTTACAAAATTGAACGTGGTGGTAATTGTGTATTCTCAGGAATTATTTGCAATTGTTCACGTACAAATCCACGTTGAGGGGCTGTAGAATCTAGTCTGTATATTGGAGGTCTACCAGTGGATCTAACCACGCTAGAAATTTTATGTGTAGTTACGCTCCAGATAGGATCGGTTGCTCTTTATTTACCACCTTCAAGTTCGCCAGGTTCATATAAATATCTTACAGTTACATTACCTAATACTGGTTGAGAGAAAGATTCACGTCGTATTGGTATATATATTTTTTTGATCGCATTAGAAGGTTTCATGGAAGTTGCACGAGTAATTTCCTTATTCAACGCAGCTATCACACTCGGTAATCTTGCAACCCATTCACGAGATCGCTCACCCGACTTAAGGTCAGTAGATATTTCCTTTGCGTATTGGTATCCGAATAACCGCTCGGCAAGTGTTCTATTAAATCGTTCAACGATTGCCTGATCACGATGAATTTCAGTATGTCCTCGTCTGATTTTAACGTTGTGCTTGTTCATCAACGATGATACTACTCCAAGAAATTCTTACCGGGATCAACTTGTAATAACCGTGGCCATCGTAGACCACCACGTTGATAAATGCGCTCAAACGCAGATGCAACTTCAGATGTTGTCTTTGTTGATAATGGCTCCGCTTCTTTATATCTACTCGCAATGTCAACGACAGTTAACGCGTATTTGTACGTGCGTGATTTTCGTCCACGTGTTTTAATGGTATCGTGTGGTAAAAATAAAATATCTGCTTGATGAACTTCATTAGGGACACTAACATCAAAATGCGCGTAATGAATTCTTTTAGGTGGACTTAGGAAGATTTGCCATATTGCCTGTCGTGCTAACCATGATGCAGCGACATTACGTGAAACTTTTGCTGCTTCGGCGAGTTTACTAATCGCTGCCTTACCTCTCCAGAATCCTCTCGGGGAATAATAAACAGATTCCATTATGATAGTTATATAATTAATTGCCAGCCCCTAGCACCAGTTTACCTCTCATAGCAGTTTTTACTAGAAAACTAGCTAATTTTTCTCTGAGAGATTTATTAGGTATAGCATTTAACGCGTGAATCAATTTCACATCCGCAAGATGTCGGTGTTGCAAATCCTTACTTTTATACGCGACATCATGAACGTAACACGCTTGATCAATCTTATTTACTGGATACTCTCCTGGTTTTGGTTGATCTTGATCATCAAGTCGGATATCAAGACGAGTTCCAGGACCACAATAATTATATCCGGGTAAATGTTTCTCACCGGGATATTTAGCCCATGGAGTTCCTGGTAATTTTCCTAACAAAGCAGCGATATCACCCCCACCTGTCTTTGTTGGAATAAATTTATATTTCTTGGTGCCACATTTCACACACTTGCCTGTAAGTGCACGTCTTTTATTTCTTGTTGTTATTGTCGTTAATTCAGTAGTATCGGTAGGTGCTCTGCATCGAACACAATATAGACTCATATTATTTATTATATGGATATAATTGACTTTTCAGCGACACGAAAACAAGAACCAGTAAAACACCATCCAGCGCTTCCGAATTCTATCAGAATGATTATAATAGGTCCGTCCGGAAGTGGAAAAACGCAATTATTGCTTAATCTAATAATGAGATGGTTGAAGTGGGATAAATTATATTTAGTAGCGCCATCTGTAGATGATCAGCGATGTTACGAACTACTTAAAGATTTTAATGAAAACGCAAAATTGTTGCATGAAGACAATGTCATAGACTTTATTACTGATATTGATGAAGCGCCATCCGTAGATGATCTAGATGGATTCATTAATAATTTAGTAGTGTATGATGACGTTATGCTGGACAAACAATCAAATCCAGCTAGAATATTTTCTCGAGGTAGACATAAAAACACAGACGTGATTTATGTTACCCAGAGATATACACAAATTCCAAAAGTAATCAGAGATAATTGTAACGTTTTAGTTGTGTTCAACGGAGTAGATAATCATACGCTGCAAAATATTTATTATACTTGGTGTTCAGGCGACATGGACATGAACAAATTTAAAAATTTCTTTTCAAAAACACAAGCTGTTCCCTTTGGTTTTGTAACAATAAATTTACATGATCCAAGGTCAAGATATCGCAACGGACTTGATATAATTTTTGGATAAAAATCATAGCAGCAGTAGAGCTGAACGACAAAAAATTGAATAAACCGCGAGTAAACGAAATCGCATAAAAATCTGAAAAAAAATACGTCAACAAAAAGTAACGGAAATGAGCTAACCCAAACGATTTATTATCCGTTTTTCAAACTATATGGTAATAATAAAAGTTAGGAGGTTCGGTTTATGTTATTGACCTTTTTTTTTCAGCCTCTGTAGGAACCTTTATTTTTTATAAATAAGGTTTCAGCCAAGTGGTCTGTTCAGCTCTACTGCTGCTAAAAGTAACTCAGCAAATTATAGAATTCATAACTTTAACCAGGGGAGTTTGATAAAAAGGTACTGTAAAATCATTTGAAATTTTCCCTTATGTGTGTCTGTGCCTGTGTGTGTGTTACTAATGACGGTATTTAGAATAAACTGGGCGCCTTTAGAAGAAACTATATTCAGTTCTATAATGAAATACCCATATTGTTTGGGTAAAAAATCTTTCATATAGATCAATCATATGAACAGACTCTCGTGAGATCTAATGACTGATGCAAATGCATTAAGTCAGATGGAGAATATGTGGGGCATGGGAAGCCTTAAATATAATGAATAGTCCAGAATGCGAGAACCGATAAATTTCATATCTTCTACATATATCGCTCGTGAAAGATCATTCCAGAGAATTTGATATTATCAGCTCACCTATTAATTCGATATCTGAGGGAGTAGCAATACACTGTTGACAGACGAAAAACACGAGTCCTGGACAAGGAAAATTTACGTACGTAACCTCACATTCTTTATCATATAAATATGCTCTCCTCTGTACATTGACATTCGTCTTAGAACATTACCCTCTCGGAGAGGTCAAACTGTTTCATTCTGTTTGCCAACAAGCTATTGCTAGTTGTACTAACTCTTATAAATAGCAAGAGGGAAAGCAAAAGAAATGGCTGTAGCGGTTCAAAATGGCACAAACTTACTATGCATACATTTAGGCTCGATCCCCTCCTCGGCTGCACTTTGGTCCCTTCCAGATATGTTCGAAACAAAGGGTCAAGGTGTCTATAACGAATATAATTGACAAATTCGGGTATGAAATCTAATAATTCCGGAAGGTCTTTCGCAATTAATTATTAAATTAGGGATTCAGTTAGAGCAGTTAACAAACTGTTTAAACTACATTTTTATGTAAAATATATGTGCTTTATAGTATCTCTCCCTCTTTCGCTCCATCTCTATATCTCTAATAAATCAATGTCATCGGCAATCTATGCCAATATGACAAGTTACGAACCGACGAACTGATCTTACGAAAAATAAAACTGGCACACTCTGCCTACAAAAATAAAAATGATTCGGATTACGCAGGCTATCACTAGTACGTAATTTCGTTAAGTTTATATTTATGAAAATATTTATGAATACTATAACGTGTATTATCTTGCATTGACCTATAGACTATACTAATTTAATTACGTCTTCATTCTCATTTACATGATGCATTTCAGAGAAGAAACGCAATTAAAGAAGTATTTTGAAACAGAGAACAATCTGTTGAAAATGCGTGTGTTATCAGAGACGTCAATCATAATACATTCGGGGTTTCTATGTGGTACTACGTAGAATTTTATAAGGAAATCCCGTTTCTGGTGGAGTTGAAATCCAACCATAGCTGCTCAATCCCATGAGCAGATTATGCTCGTAAACGTAAACCGGGAGATCATAAGATCGGAATTAAGTGTGTCGTGGAAGTTTTGCATATGGTGCCAAGAGTAGAAAATTAAACCGGTCAAAATTCATATTTTTGGACATCACTCATGAAAGGACGCTATAAAGGCCTTAACTGCATCATTTCACCTTTGAAATCGATATCTGAAGTTGTGCTAACACATTGCTGACAGCCGAAGGACGCGAGACCTGTACAAGGTAAATTTAATCTTGCGGAAATCCGTCTCTCCTTAAGGTGTAGGACAATCGAATAGCTATCGCTGTCGGGAATTGTACCCTGTGCGTCTATTTCACAACGCGATGCACGTATTACAACCGTAAAAGGTCCTAACAAACCAGACTGGTTCGTGAGTGGGCTTTTATTCTTTCTTCTATTTACCCACTTTCCATGTACCTTGACATCCGTCTTCAAATATTCACCTCTCAGAACCGCCAAAGCTTAGGATATTACTGCATGTACCAGCCCTTAAAAGTAACAAGAAGGAAACAAAGAATAGTTGTCACCATAAGAAATAGCGCCAAATGGCTGGAATGAAGGTACACTGTTGCTCAATTTCTACGCCGACTACACTTGGACACCACATATGATCTGAAATCATCGTCAAGGTGTATAATACTGTTGCCATTTACATATTCAAATAAAAAATATCTGAACGTTCTAATGTTGTTGTTGTTGTGGGGCTTAACGCCATTTTTCAGCACACGATAGGCTATACATGGCGGCCAGTATTAATGGTGGAGGAAGAAACGGGGAAATCCGCGGAAAGAACCACCAACCCACGAGAAGCTACTGGCAAGCTTTCTCACATATCCACATTCGCCGAATCTTAGACTCGAACCCACGCTGACAGAGGTGAGATGGCAGTGATCCGTAACGGAGAGCGCTTTAGACCACCCGGCCACTAGGGGCCCCCTGAATGTTCTGACAGGTCTTTCCTAATTAATAATTATAAAATGGGTATGCTGAATATGAGCAGCTGGCCAGATTTTAAATTGCAATTACTTATAAAATCTAAGTTTTTAATCTCTGTCTCTCCATCTATCTCACTATCCCTCATGGGGCAATGTCGAGGACAAGCTAGCCAATCTGGTTGACAAGATGGAAATTGATGAACTGATCTGACGGATAATTTGCACTGGTTCGCCAGTGAGGTTCTCTCTTAGCCCCACATTTTACTTGTCACTACCTATTTTCCTAAGAAATGACAGTTCCGCCATGACTGTAGTGTGGCGTACCATTGAAGATTTGTTATAGTAGTATGAATAGATGATGATCCTCTCTCAGAGACCCCCCCCCCCGCCCTCCAAAACGTTGTATGTTAACATTTTTGTCAGCAGCCCTTTTTAGCTCAAAATAATGACTTTCACATGATAAGGCTTTTTCTAACACATTTTCTGACAAAAATATGTTTTGTCGGGCAGGGTGGGTCTCTGAGATAGGATACATCATCTATTCCTACTACTATGACAATCTCTTTTATTGATACAAAATGTTATATTAAACAAATGAAATATATATAATGGCTTACTATAAACCATCAATAAGACATGTTGGATTTGATCTAACAAATAGATTTTGTAAAAGATTTAATTCGATCAAAGCAGCGTTAGGTTATACCGGTATAAAATCTAATATAATAAGCGATTGTATTAAAAATGTAGGCTGTCATATATCGCCGAAATATGGGTCAGTATGGTTATTCGCGACTGAAAATGATATGAGAATTACCGGCTGGGCAGATGATGTGATGACATTTATCGATAACATGGTCGATATATTATTTGATAAGCTATAAATATTATAAAAAATATATTTTTACAAAACATATATACATATATACAACTCCATATGAACTCCCAGCTTGTCATATAACATGCTAGCAAGTTCAGGAGCATTCTGAATTAATCCCCATGTGATCCCCTAAGGTGTCAAACAACATCTTAGTAGGACCAGAGGAAATTCGAAAGACGAAACACAAACCCCAGGTGATCCCCTAAGGTGTCAAACAACATCTTAGTAGGACCAGAGGTCACATATAAACTGATTGATGAACAATGATTATATATTTACAGATGATCATGATGTTGATTTTTGCAGACGGCACATTTTGACCTTTGTGAACCCCCCGGTTGCCTTTTGACATCCGAGCAAGTTCAGAGGTTACATATAAACTTAATTAGGGACGGCACAAGACGGCACAACACATAACACATACACAAGACAACACAAACTTATCCTAACTTATCCTAACGAGGCGGGGGAACCTTAATATATTCAGCAAACACACACACTAACCCCTGGCACCTAAGGGTGCAAAAAATTGCCACTACTATGTTTACACATAGGGGGTGTGTTTTGTTTGCTGAATTTGAGACTACTACCTTTGACCCCCCAATAGAATACAAATCTTGGCCTAAAATCGCCTCCCGCAGACAATTTGCCTTTCTCGGGTTTCGAACCATGGGCGCCAGGACGAGAGTTTCTACGCGCTAGCAATGAGCTATCGAACCATTACATAAATATATTGAATTAGTTAATATATACTTAACAAAAACAGCATTATGAAAACACGTAATTTTACATTATATTTTCTGTTTTAAAAAAGATATATTATAAATAAATTGATAGTACATTAATTTTTGATTTCACATAAAAGCGAAATTTAATACTAGCAGTATAGGACTTTACAATGACACTCGCTCACAAAGTCGAGGCTAAACTAAGTGACAAAAAAGATAAAAATATCTAATTTTAAAATCATTATTATAAATAAAATCTAGAAATATATGATTTTATTTTTGTATATAAAACGGATTTCCCACTGCTGGCTAAAACATGAACTGAATTGCTTGGCCAGGCGTAATTATAGTTGTTACAGCAGACAAAATGGACTGTTTCTATGGCGACTGCAGAGAAGAAATCAATAATTCCTATGGAAAGTGAATACCGTATATGCGTTCTTGCAAGTGGATGTAAACAAAAGACAAAAAGACACAAATGTGAAATAGCAGATCATAGATTATCTTGTTTGTTTTACTAATTACTTAATAACAAAAACTGCACAGACTAAAATATGCCCTCGCAACCAGATTTGGGTATTTCATCGGTTATATACGGTTGGACTTAAGGAAATATACAGTATATTATTTATGTAAAGGGCATTTCTAATACTTTAGCAAATACAAGGATTTGTAAGTCTTATATATACTATCAGATTTACATTTCATTAAGAAACAATAAACAACTCGATCTTAAATCTGATTAATCAAATTAGGAACAGAAACAGCATTTTTAGATATAACTTATATTTTACGTTCGACAACTCGCGAATGATTTTAAACTAAACCCTAGCGTTATTATCTCCCTTTTTTAAAACATGAGCATGTACAGAAAAAGCTATATTTCTGTTCCTATCATTAATGTGTTCACACTCGCTATTATGTATAACATGTTATCTTGATTATACAGAACAAATTTAATCATACCAGATACCTTACGGCGACTTTCAAATAGATCTTTCATTGCTAATTTGCTAAGAATATATTTGCTACCTTTTGCAAAAACCTTTGATCTGTCCAGGTCGATATTAATTTTTGTGTACTGACCTTGGCTTATTGGATTATGTAAATTTTCATATTTTTGTGCAAGCTCGTCTCGTAATTTTTCGAGATACGGAAAATACTCGCTATCGTCTGTTCTAATAAGAGAAAGTTTTATTCTATCAAATTTACTAAAACAAATACCTGAAACTTCATCATTAAATTCAAATGATAATTGTTGGTTATTTACCATTATTTTTTTTATTTTGCTATTAACTCCATCGGCTAATGTTAAATTTTCAAACATTATTTCTGATGCTTAGACAATATTACTTAAATAATGTCCAAGCGCGAGAGTATTAATTCCGTCTTTGCAATACCTTTTATCATCGAAATTACTTAGTCCACGTTTTATAATTGTATTCGTTTCAAGCTTATGATAATTAGTCCTAATTACATTGGTTTTAATAAAACTGACGCTATTGTTAAGAGCAGCTTTGAAATCCTCAAAATGCATCATCTTTTTCACATATCCGCGAGGGATACCTTTAGCTTTCTTGGTCAGTTTATTGTCATCTAATATGACAGCATACATTTTGCTTCTTAGTCCAACAAACTCTCTCACAGGTACAAACATAAATTCATCTTTCATTTTTCCAATAACTTTCTTGTTAGAATTATCATGAAATTCACTACAAGTTGGATAATCTGATAAATCGAACAAATCTTTATTATCGTAAATATCTTGATAGACATTTTCACAATTTATATTATATACTAGAGAGTCAGTATCAGTAAATAGCAACTCCGAATCTGGCCACATTTTTTTGGTAAAATTATAATGAAAATCGTACATCAGCCACTTTGATATATCAAGTACAGCTGCACCAACATAGATTGGCTTATTTAACTTTAAATTTGTCTTTCGTCGTTGTATTGCAACAAGATTTTAATTAAATATTTTCATACTAACAAAACCATCGTCGTTAACTAATTTATTTCTGCGATTGATATCATTAACAATTTCAATCGAAACTCTCCTGCGTATATTTTCCATAGTCTTACCAAACACTGAGTTGTTCATTAACTTGAAAAAGTTTTTCTCAAATTCGGTTTTAGCCACGGCACGACGTTTCGTATTTAGGTCAATATAATCCGTCATCCACCGCGACTGATTAAACTTTAACACGCGATGGACTTTTCTCAGAATTAGTCCAGCATCTACTGCTTGCTTTAGATTTTTGTAATGCATGACATAATTTCTTTTATCTAACAAATTTGGAACTAGCTTGTTAACGATAGAACTTTTTGCCGTTGTCATTGCTCGTTGTTCAGGCGATAATAAACTGTAATCAATCATCATCGACTCTGCGCAAAACGGATAGTCGTTATGTAGATCATGTAACGAACTGGGATAGTCTAGATCAACTTCAACAAAGTATGAAATATCTTTCGGAAGATTTTTTTCAGTTTCTTTAAGAAATTGGTTTGAAGTTATCCAATGAAACCCACCGCAAGGCATTGACTGTGACATACCCACACACAAATAAATAATGTAACTCGACGGACGATTTTTATCATAACTTTTCAAATATGTATTATTAGCCGCTGCATATTTTTTTGTTATGACGCTAATTCCGCCTCTGATGCCTTTTTCAATAAAGTTAAACATATCGACATCTGTTAAGAGATCTAATTCTATTTTGCTAGTTTTTAGTAGAGCGTCCCAAGACAGCCCCGGAGCAGAATAATACCAACAGGGGTCTAATCCGTAATTTGCATGACTAACCTGACGAAAATTTTCGAAAACATCTGCTAGCAATAATACATCAGTTTTTAGATATAAATCTTGATAATCGCCAAATGTTTTACAGGCAAATTTATTCCACATATCTTGTGCATATTTATACTCGTCGTCGCTGATGTTTTCATTCTTGAGCTGCGAGTAAAATTTATCTTTGCTAGGTAGAGAAGTTTCATTAAATCTGCTCCAATCGTCAAGGTACTCATAAGGAAAGATACTTTTTTTTGTCAGATCGACATAGTTTTCACTGAAGCAGCTTCGCAGATTATTGAAATTACTGCAGCCTTTAACGAGCTCGTCTAATGATGCTGCCATAAATTGCATGCTGTCGATAAAGCGTAATTTGCCGAGGGTCACCGACATATACTTTTCAGAATTATTTGGAATACATTTTATCACGTTATTTACTTTTAGTTTAGCTTTAATGTTTTTATCACCAAAAGCTTCTACAATAATGTGACTGTCATAGCCACGAAAGTTATGTAAAACTACGGGAATAAAATCTGGTGCATGAAATTTCAAATTGCAACTGTTATGAGCTGCTCTACGATATTGGCCGGTCAAATGACAGTGATCTCGCACCTTGGAGTCCCCCAGCAACTGTTCGCAAATATGACAATTAACTGCCTCATCAAAGTCGAGTTGTTGTTTAGACGTTATTCTGATCGGAGCTGTTCTAAGTAATCTGTTAGAAATTGTATTAACTTCGTCTATTAAATTTTTTAATAACCATACGGTCGGATTTTCACCTCTATATAACCTTATCGGAGATGAAAATTTATCGCTGGCGCAACAAACTACTTTATAAGCTACACCACAAGGAATATGCTGTTGTATTTTTCTGGTACTTGATTTGTTCGGATTATTTTCTGCTCCAGCCACGGGAACGAGTAGACACTCGAAATCGGCGTAAATAACAAAAGGAATACTTAGTTTATGATTATAATTTTTAAATTTTAATATTTTTTCTTTTTCGCTAGGCATAGTTATTTTTTGAACGTTGACGCAGTATTTGAGATGCTCTTGCAGTCTTTCATTGCTAGTAAATCCGTGTAGACATCTATAACAGAAATATTTCTTGTTTTTGTTTTTACTGTACTGTCCGCCAACTAATCCGTTAAAGTTTTTTATCCAACAGTAATGTCCCTGAAAAAATAATAAATTTATTGTTTTTTGCGAAGCATTTTCTGAAATATATCTAGGGTAAACGTTTTCCTTCTCGTCTAGTCCGAAAACATTTACTGAGATATCGTTTTGCTTTTCGAATTTTGGTATATTATTTTCTGCTACTGGAAAGTTGATGCCATCAAAATTTAGTTCGTTCTTGTGCGGAAAATACTTGTTAACGCGATCGGAATTTTGTTCTTTGGGAAACATTGCGGAAAGAATAGACCACTGGAAACATTTGTCATCGTTGTTTTTGACATTTATACAGCACTTTTTGTTCTTAATTTTTTGAGGAAGATCGACGTACAAATTACCGCGAAGTACGTTATATTTCGCTGTGTGAAATAAAACTGCTTTTATCATTTCGAATTTCCATCCTGACCCTGACGAAGTAAATTCTTCTAGTTTTTTGTTTATTTCTTGATGTATTTCATCGGCGACCATGGCAATGTTTGTTCCAGTTAATATCTTCCTCGATTTAGCTGTTAAATATGGCTCCGAGATTTCGCTCTCAAAACTTTTTGTTTCAAAAATTACGTCAAGTACATCTTCGACTGCGTGTAACTTTGATAAAATCGTATGATATTGGACTATGAGTTTGATGCTTTATGAGCCGCAAGTTCTTGAGCTATAACGGGTTGCAAAAGAAGATATAAATTTGTAGAGCTAAAATTAGCTAATATGGTCTGATCGTCGAGTTTATAACTGTTATCATAACCTGAAAATGCTGATGCAATTTTTTCGGATTTGATAATGCTCTTTTTAGCAATGTCTCGCAATTTCAGCATTATATGTATATAGTAATAATGTTTATTTAATTGAAATTTTTTAATTTTTTTAATTAGAGATATGAAAAAATTTTGTATATATATAATGACAGAAATCTTGAGATATCTACCACTGACAGCGGAAGAGCAAGAGAAGTATCATGTACATCCGAAGTATAACTTATATGCTGGAAATGCATTAGGTTCTGTTATCAACATAGCAACCAAAAGAGCTATTGGCATACCAACTCCTGCTGGGATGTTAATTTCAGTAAATGGTGCAGAAAGAATCGAAATGTTAAGAAAAGATTTTATTTATACTTTATTTGTCGGAGATATTCCAGAAGGCCAGCGAGTATATAGAGCAAATGGCGCAGTTGCTGATGATAATATCGAAAATTTAGGATTACAAGATGAATATCAACCTCATCCAATCTTTGACCTAAGCGAAGCAAATGATAAGGGAATTATTAGACATAGAAAAACTAAAAAAGTATTAGGAAACTTAGATAAAGATGGATATTTACTTATGAGTGTTAGAGGAAGTAAAACAGCTGCTGGAAAATATCATAAAATTCATCCTCAAAGAATAAAAGATGTCGCCGATGGAAGAGCAAGATCAGCGACGTCTACGCTGACATTTGATCAGTTTAGTTTTAGATACGATAATTAATAATATTTTCTATATCATTACGAGAAAGACAATTATGACCAAATTCCATTATGTCATCGCGATTTAATCGTAACGTCATCATCGCATTTGTATTAAGTTTTATTTTATCCGCCGCTGTTAACAAAAATTTATCAGATTCGCCTAATGTTATCATAACGTCAACGAAATGAAAATTATATCCCAGCAAGCAATTTCGAACTGCTTCGGCTAATTCATTTTTGTTTAGTATATTAACTCGACAATGATATTTTATTTCCATATTATATATTAATTAGATAAAAAAATTATTATCATAATGAGCTTAATCGAGAGACTGGCTCAGCTATACTCGGAAGATTTTGTTCCAGTTCCTAATGTCACATTAAAAAATATCACCGACGACAGATTTGCTGATTATACTGAAAAAGACATTTTGTATAACTATGACGATGACGAAGATGATGTTGTTGTTAGCAAGAAACATTTAAGTAGACCAACAACTGGTCGATATGATGTTAAGTACCACATTGCCAAAAAAATATTAAAATATAATTTTAGTGTTGCCGAGCACCAAATATTTTGGCAACTTATAAGGCCCTTTCTAAACGTAAAAGTACCGGGACAACAAAGAAACATAAAATACGATTTTATTTTTGTTAAAAAAATTTAATTTAATGCCAGTCGATGATGCGAGAAAATTACACTTAATTTCTTTATGTAAACCAGTAAAATGTAGATCAGTACTAAGAAAATACGAGCAAATTTATAATAATATTATTCAGTCGCAGTCGATGAAATCGACTTAGTTGGTACCCAACTATTAAATTTATCGCTATATCCGCGCCATTTAACTAAACTTTTGTTGCCGCGCTTTCTAATAACTTTTTCAATAACAAATATATCTTGTTCTATTTTCTGAAGTTCTTGTTCGTAAAAACTGCCAGTTATAGGTTCTCCTAATAAGTCTTTCAACGAATATGTAACTGGTATTGTTAAAAGTACTTTATCAACAACAAATACTTCTTCGATCCAGTTCGGAGTAAATCCCTTTTCAAACGTTTTTTTCGTCAATGAAATTCTAACTTTATCGCCAACTCTAAATTTATGTCTTCGGTACATATTTTCGTTAGCTAGTATTGGATTTGCAATCGCGTCATTTGGTGACATTTTAGTGGTTCGATGTTTCGTGTTATTATATTCGTCAACAATTTTCTGTAAATTGTCAATATATTTATTCGTGTTTTTAGCTGTCAAATACTTATGAATTTTTTCGTTTAGTGTGCGATTAAATCGCTCGACAATGACGCTTTTCCCCTCATTTCCAGTAACGTATTTTTTAATGTTATTTTGTTCCAAAAACTGCTCGAACTTTTTGTTAAAAAACTCTGCTCAGTGATCGGTCCAGATTCTATTCGGTTTTCTTTCTGTAGTAGTTATTATGTGCTTTAGCGCGTCAACCATTGAGGTCCCTGTTTTATCAGAAACCGGTACACTAAATGCATATTTACTGAAAACATCGACAACATTAAGCAAGTATTTCTTTGGAGCGCCATCAGCGCCAACGTTAAATTGAGCTAGATTTGACATATCAACTAAATCTATCGCCCAAATGTCATCAACGGCATTTGCTACAACCTTGCGTCGCGGAAACTTTTTTTTTAGGTCTGTGTAGTTCGACTGCAAGCGACGTTGTCGCTGGGTCATCATATAAGTCTCTACCTAGTCCAGACTCTCCGAGTAAGTCTCTACCGAGACCAAGTTTATATTTTGCTCCAATAATACCCCGTACCAGCCTTTGGTCAACACGCTCTCGCATATTTTCTGGTTTCATTTCGCGAAGTTCGTCTAACATCACTTTGTCGCAACTGTGTTTTGTTTCGCCACGAGGTTGCTCAATATCTCTGTAGCAGATATCATGACGCATCGCTATTGCGTCAACCTGATTGTAAGGTTCTTGTCCTGGCAGTGGATTATCATTTTCGTCAAGTTGCTCATCAAGCGGATTCCACGGGCCAGTATATTTAGGGCCTGGCAGTGTCCAACCACCTTTCGGTTTCGGCAGTTTGCCAATTAATTTATGTATATCTATACCCGTTCCAATTATTTCTCTGTTATTGCATTTCTGGCAATATGTAACAATTTTATTTTGCTCGAGACATAAATCTCTATCGGCGTCGCAGTTGCACTTCATTATTTATTTAGTCGTCTACTAAAATAACGTCAGGACAACCAGCCCCGGACTTTGTTGCTGGCAAAAACATACTTTTTCTTTTTCCACAAATTGCGCAAATACTTTTCAGCATTATTCTATTATTCTTCGTTTTTTCCGTTTTCTCGTCTTTATTTTCTGTTTTAGTTTTACACTGGAGACAATATGTTGACATTGTTATATTTGTAAGTTTATACAAAATTAATCGCGATCTCGTCATTAGAGTGAGAGGGTTGTTTGTCAAATTGCAAAATAACTTTTAAAAAATCTGGATTTTTGGTCATCTGTTTAATGAACATTATGCAATAATATCCACAAGCGGAAGTTCCAACTGGTTGAATCTGATTAGACGAATAATTTATTATTTTGTTTTTACTCATATATCTTTTTACCGCGTCACTTGGTGGAATTCCGAACGAGTCGAAATAGTTGTTATCAAAAACAGCTACCCAATGAGTGCCAGATCCGTCATTAAAATCTTGTATATTTATCACACACGAATCTGGCGACGATGTCGCTGGCGATGCAATCGCCGTAAGTTCTTCTTTGGAATAAACTCCGTGAAAATTTTTTACTTTTTTAAGTTCTTCAAGTATATCAAAATTACTTAACGCAGGCGACGAAGTCGGCCGCGACTTTATCTCCTTGTTCCTGGCAGCATTAGTCCTCGTCCTCGTCCTAACAGACCCGGCAATAGACTTCCCGCTAATCCTGCCAGTAATGGGGCTATTGGAAGAAATCCACCTTGTGTCTTTTTTTTCGTCGTCGTTTTTCTTTTCGTCGTTGTCTTTTTTCGCAGTTTTTCGTTTAGGCATTATGTTTAATCTTTAGACAAAAATTTTCTTTATTCCACTACCTTTAACTGCCTTTTCTGATGCGCCAGATACTGCTCCTGACGCTGCTGCTAGCCCTAATGTACCAAGTACTGGCAAAATTTTAGGTAGTAATGTTTTAGCTATTACGGATAGTGCCGGACCGAAGAAACCGCCATGTTTTGACATCGCGGTTATTTGTGCAGCGCTTAAATTTAAAACGAAAGGTTTTTTGCGATCGTATTTATTTGCTTGATTTTTGGTTAACAATAGTTTTGTTAAAGTCCCCAAAGCATCTAGGTTGATCTTCAATGAAACCGACCTCCGCTTTGCAACAGCAGCTGCTAATTTTTTAACTTGGCCATCAGTTAAATGTATTTCTTTTATAATATATTTTGTCATCTTATATAACGATTACAGATTAAACTTGTATTGTCATTTTACCTCCGACAGAGTCGATTGTAACAGATCTGTCGCTTAACACTAACGCATATACGTTTAATGCCGCTGCTGGAGCGGCTCCGAGCGTCCAAGTAATCTCAATATCAGCTGTGCTGTCCACAGCTCGTTCGCTATGTTTACTAACATCAAAGTAAAATATCGGATAAAGTGTACGAAATTCTTCTACTGATATCTGAGTACCATCTCCAGTATCTTGATATTTCTGCATTGAGTCGAGCAGGTTCATGTAAGGTCTAGTAATGTTTTTATTGTCGTTATCTGCAAAATTACATTCAATCGCTCGTTCTGGATATTGCTTTGAATTTATTCTGGCATATATTCGTCTAACATCAGCGTTATCAAATATTGCATTATTTTGTTCCTGGTCGTTACGTCGAGCTTGTCTCTGAAATACAACAAATACCTGACGCGGCAGCTGTTCACTCGATGTTGTTGTAACTCGCCATGTGTAGTCGGTGGTATTTGGAACTGCTGTTTGATATATTTTATGTTGCTGAAAATGAATTTTATTCGTGCGTTTTTCCAGCATATTATCTAATTCTAATGCTTTAGTGACTGACGGAGTTATTCGTGGCATCCACAGCGCAAGTTTGTTTATGACAAATTGTACATCAACCCCACCAGATCTGAACAAGCAATCATTTTGTTCTGCTCGTTCTAAAATAAGCGTATGTTTAACTCCACGAAATACTTTATTATAGTCCCTACAAAAGCCAAATATTGTACTTAGCGGCAACATCATTGTAATTTGACGTGATACTGCTGCAAGTTCTCTTCGCTTAGCATAACCTTCATTGTAACGTCTATTTCTAACGCTAATTGCCCCATTAACTATAGCTAACATTGCAGTACCATCAGCGGCTGCAGCTGGTGGTGTTATACCAAGATTATTACAAGCAGCAATAAGCGAAACTCTTGTATCGTCTGCATTAGCGGCTGCAGCTGGTGCGGCTATACCAAAATTGGCAGCATTAGCAATAAGAAAATCTCTCACAATTACAGCATCTGCACCAGCATTAGCTCCGGCAGCTAATGCTGTTCTTAAAATAAATTCATTTATCACAGGAATTATTGCTCCAGCTCCAGTATCTTTAAACCACATCATATTAGTTGCAGTTGATTTGGAGTAGTCATCGGAAAACAAAATAATATTTAAGGCTGTACTTGCAACTTGCAAGTGACTTGAAATATCTTCGACAGTTTGATTGGCCAGCTGATATCGAGCACTTCTAAATAAACACCAACCATTATTTACAAGAGCTACTTCTGTTCCAGCAGCAATTGCGACAGGTGGAACAGCTGTTGTCATAATCCGACCACGAACTTCTAACATTGCTTTGTGAGGCAGTAGAAATACGTCCTCGTCTCGTGTATTAAATGTTCTACTGCCAGTTTTATTAGGTTCGTTAGAATTTTCATCAAGATATTCAACATACTCAAATTCTGTTACTGTGTTGTCTGTGTCATAAGTGTCTGCAAAATCGAGATAATTTTTCACAGACATTTTTTTATTTTATTAGGTTATATAAAATTATTGCGGCGTTGTAACTTTAGATATTAAATTTTGTATGATCTGCTCGCCTTTTGGTGATAAAAGTTTTTTTGTTGTTGTTATCATCGCGCGTTGGGTTTCTTTTGTTGGTGCGATTTCTGAAATAACTTGTTTGATTGCGGCTTGCGTCTTAGGTTCGCCTTTTATTTTATCAGATATTTTTTGTCCCACAGCAGTTCCAGCAGCAGATGCAGCTCCAGCTGCAAAACTTTACCCGCGTCAAGTGCAATTGGCGCAACTTTACGAGCTAATCCTGGAATATTTTCAACAATTTTAGTAAATATATTTCCGAAAAATCCTCCTACTATTTTTCTTCTGTAAACTTTTTTCTGTTTCATTATATCTGAGGTTGTATAATTTTGTTGTCAAATCTTTCAAAAATATATGTTTACTGTTGTTCGCCTACGCAACGTGTAGGTGCACGTAATAAGTAACAACTTCGTTATTAAAATCCAACTGTCTTCCAGATTGGTCTGTCAATTGCATATTTACTTCTGTTATTTGATTTTCAACATTTAGCGGATAATAAATAATATGACGCGGATTGATTTGCATGAGAGAACCTGGTGGAACTTCTGGCGAGAAACTATATAGTTTGCCCTTTGCTGCCTTTAGCTGAATAAGAACCAGATGCGATCGAGCAATTTACCAATATTGTGTTAACTTCAGTTATATTTACTGGCAATTCACCGTCAAACGTAACAGGTGCTGGAAGAGAAGAAATAGTAGAATATGCATCGCTTGTAAACCCTATCATTTGTGCTATACTTTTTGGTGGAAAAATAATCATCATATTTTTTAATGTTATTCTAGCTCGCAACGTATTATAATTTGGTGCCAGCTCAAAATCGTCTGCATTACCACCATTTTTTGCTATAATTTCTTTTATCGTTTTATTTAGATCAGTTATGTTGTATGCTCCTTGTGGAATTTTAAAATATACTTGTTTTTTAAATATTGGGGAACTTGGATTCATAGAAGCAAATCTTAACTCATCATTTACTCCAGTTTTTACATTAGCCATAGCGTTCCAGCAAGTGCATGAAATAAGTCCAATTTCGTATTGTTTTTCACGATCTAGTTCTATTGGTGGAATATACTTTACTGAAAAGTTTGCGCTATCTTTATCAGATTGACTAGAGTCGAGTAACAATGTTGCTGACATTTATTATTATATTTTTATAAAATTAAGTCGCCGCGATTAAGTCGCGGTGCAAAGTATCGTATTCGTCAGATGCTAATAAATTTCTCGATCTCAAATTATCAAGTATGTCAATAATTTCATTATCGATTTCAGCACCAACATTTCCTGCTTCTTTTGATGATATCAATAACATTAATCTGCCGATCATTTCAGTAACTGATGCGAATATTCTAACTCCAGTTCCTGTTATTTGTTCTTTATATTCTTTTACACGATTTTTATTGAATAAATCAAATTTTCTTTTAAAATTCCACCCCCTACCATAACCTTTTTTTCTACCATCATCCGCTGTTTCGAAAAAAGTATAAGCTATAACACCTTGTCTTATTCTATCATAAAATGGAAGCATATCTTCCTTTTTCATGGCTGTATCTAATTCTTTGTTAGCATTATTACCGTCTACTAACATTTTTTTAAACATATCATTAAGTCCGTCGTATCTATCCTTTTCCCAAGTTTTTATATTATTAATATCATTTATATCATTTTTTCTTAAAAATTCATGATATTCATCATCTAATATTAATTCATTTGCTTTTTTTCTAAAAAAATTTCTTTGCTTTCCAACTTCCATAAACTTTACAGTCAACTCTCCGACTCTTTGTTGCTCTTCTTTAATATCTTTTATTTCTTCTGATAAATTTGTTAAAATATTTTAACTTCTTGTGTTGTTAATACTGCTAATCTTCGTTCAAGTTCCAGCGGATTATTTATTAACCGATCCAATGCAGCTTTATAATAGTAATCGATTATTTTGCCTAACTGAGTACTGTTGGTAGTTGAAAGGTGCGCATGCTGACCGAAATTCGATGTTTCAGTGGTCGTCGAGATGTATATGAAAATATGATAATATGATAGAAAGTGATAAAACAGATATAATGATTTTCTTCCATTGAATAAATTCAAATGACTGTTTGATACATTTCACATGGTTCATTGTATTACTATCATCTCATGTTAATGTATTCACCACCAATGCCAATAAACACTTTATATACAGTTGTTTGTACATGGATGTACGATCATCATTTACCTTAGTCATTTATCATTCGCAGTAGCTAATATGTGAGCGACAAGCACACACACACACACACACCGATCGGGTCGACTATATTTAATGTAGTGCTTGCAAGTGACGCATTTGCCTTAGAAACGGGTTCAAAATGATACACCCTGAAAAAAAAAACATCGGAATGAACCTTAAGAATTGTTGTGACCCCCAGCCTTTCTGTTGTGTGACTTAGTATATGATCTAAAGTCATGCATTTAGATTAAGACGTAAGCCATTATTATAACACCAAGAGGATTAAATAAAGAACAACGTTACGAGTTTTGGTTTAAATTGTGGGCATTTACCACATGGTTCACATTTTCTCTTTTGATCTTATTTGATATTGAAATCGTCTAAATGGTACCAATGAATAAATCAGTTATTAAAAACAGATATATGTTTAATTTTTGTTTAAAGAAACGACAATTTGTTACTTTTTT